>BMAC01000805.1:461187-484281 GCA_014905375.1 Phtheirospermum japonicum | reverse complement strand
CTCCCAAGAAGCGCTTGTTTTACGTCACTAGCTTGACGTACTCCCTTTTCGATCAAGGTGGGAATATAATGGGAGGGTCCACCAACACAATCTCCTCCTTGTCGGGAGGAATTGTGGTCTTGAAGTGGCCCGACACTTCATCTAAGATCCAATAGAAATATTGAGCGGCTAGTGTTCTAATCGGGCAAGTAGGCGTCGTCGTGGGTAGATTCTCGGGTGGAATTGTTGTTTTGAAGTGACCCGATGACTCATCCAAAAAACAAAAGGGGTAATGGCCGGCTATCTTCTCCAACATGCGGTCGGGCGACGGGGAAGGGAAATGATCGCTTTTGAAATCCGCATTTAACCTCTTAGAATCGATCAACATCCTCCATCTCGTCGTAGCCCTCGTGGCCGATAACTTTCCCTTTCCTTCTTCAAAAACAAGCAAGCCGCTCGTCTTTGGTACCAAGTCAATGGGCTTCACCCACTCGCTTTTAGAAATCACAAACATCAAGCCCTCCAATAACAATCTCCAAATCCCGGCTCTCATCATTTCATCAATAATCAAATTCAACGGGCTCACTCTCTCAACCACTCGGTCTCCAATCAATAGCACTCTCAAGAATACCAAGCACTTTACCCGTCCTCTCCTCCTCGTCCTCTTGATGATCGTCAATAATTTCAATCTTACTCTCAATAACCCCCACCTCCCCCTCTAAAAAGTCGTTGTTGCCCTCAACGACACACCGAGAGTCATTGACACACAAATCGGGGTCACATAGAGGCACAACGGGCTCATCATTTAGAACAAGGGGCTCATCCTCTCTACATCCCTCAATATCGACGGTCAGGCCAACCACCTCCTCATAAGTCTTGGCCTCCATATACGCTTCTTCGACTAACTCTTGCAGCATGTCCATAAGTAGGGAATCTGCATGAGCTCGTTTAAGCATATCAGTATCGCTCGCAACTCGATCCAATGTAGCATCAAGAGCGTCACACTTAGCAATAATAGCACCACACTTAGCATTAAGAGCACCACACGTAGTGATCAACGAATTCAATTCTTGCGAAATGGCCAAGAGAGTGGGATCGAGGGGTGCAATAGGAGCATGCATCGGAATATCGAGGGCGGGAGGGGCATTTTGGTCATTGGAGCTCAAACCTCCTAAGTACTCATAAAGATCGGGAGTCGGCGGTGGAGTAAAAGAAGGCGTAGCACAAGCAGGTCCCACCGGATATCCATGGTCTCCATGCATATCAATGGAATCGAACGAGGACATGAAAGGGCAATAGTCTTGAATATAAGCGCTCGTTCCACACCATCCACATCCCAAAAAAGGTTGGTTAAGATCCCTCATAGTACGGATGGGGGTACTTATCTCATAGGAGCTCGGACCGCCAAACGACTCATAATCCACATAGTAAGGATTTGAAGCACCATACCCTCCGGAAGAACCATTCATACCCACGACGCTACCAAACCCAACATGGTTTGCACCATGCCCTCCCATGTTGGGTTGCCCATAACCATAACCACCATTGGCAACGTGGTTTGCACCATGCCCTCCCACGTTACCATACCCATTATACAACATCTCATTCCCAACATGGTTTGCACAATGCCCTCCCATGTTGGGAATGTATCCACCATAGTTATAAGTACATTGCATACTTAAAGCAAAAGCGTCAAATACCAAAGAAAGCTAAAAACACAATGAATCGACAATTAAACCGAAAGCCTTAACCAAGCCGAGTCGCAACGGCGCCATTTTGTTAGTAGAGTTTTCGTGGTGTTGAAATAAATCATCGGGTTCATTGGCTCGATATTATCGGAATTCGATTCAATTGCAAGTTTCAATGTGTTTCAAGCTTAGAAAATAAAAGGGAAATGAAAATAAAGCAATTAAACGAGCTAAACTAAGCTAGGAATTGAAATGCAAGTGGGTAGGATGCCTCGACGGATGCCTCAAATAGAAAATGCAAAGCAATAAAGGAAATAAGCAAGAACAAGCATTGTTTCACCAAGTACAAGCATGCATGCACAAGGTACAACTATGCATAAAATCCTAAATAAAGCGAATTAACAAAAATTGAAAMCATAGATGTAAAGAGCAATGGAAATTAGAAAGAAAGTTTGAAACTTTAAGAAAAATAACAAGAAACAAAGCCTAGATCTAGGATTAAGCATGAAACAAAGCATAAAAATAAAATTGCAAATAAAGCATAGCGAAATCTTAAAATCAAGACGATCTAAGAGCCGATCTATGATRTAGATGTGTCACTCATCTAGATTCCATAGCCAATTCATAAGTTTCATCATGAATTCAAGGTGCTAAGGCAAAAAYCATAACATYAAGATCAAGCATGGAAATGAAGAACAAAGCATGGAAATAAAGTATAAAACATTAAATTGAAAGGAAACTTACTTGAATTAAGAAATGAAACAAGCTTGAATGTAAATTGCTTAAAAGTAAACAATCCAAAGGAGTATTTGGATTATTCTTAGGCTTACAAACCCAAGGAGGTGCTTGAAATTAAATCTAATCAAGAAAAAGAAATTACATCAAAACTTGAAATTGAATCTAAAACCTAAGAGAGAAGATTATCCAAGAGCTTGAGAGTAATTTTGATCCCAAAACCCAAGTTAGGGTTGGGAGGGGAGTTATTTCTTCAAAGGTGCAAGGTGTAGGCTTTATATAATTGTTTTTAGGGTCAAAAACGTCCAAAAATGCTCAAAATGGCCGAACTCCCAGCGATGCAGTCGATCGACTGACAAAGTAGTCGATCGACTGACAGAAATCCAGTCGATCGACTGCCAAAACTTCAGAATTAGCCAATGATGTATTCATATGAAATGTAGCCCTTTCTCTTGGATATCATTTGGCGTTTGATTTTTGTCATTTGAAATTTTCCTCCGACAGTTACAGGCTCCGCACCAAAACCTGCCACAAGCAAGGCGACGACGAACTGTCTCCACTTAAAGCTGATTTTTACCATTCTTAGACTCGAAGTTTGGAATTGTTGTAAACACAAAAGTTTTAAAAGTTTCTCTCAGATTTCCAATGGTATAAATTGGAGGCAAATGGCACAAGTGGTTCTTGAGTTATGCTTGTATTACGACAACTGAGACATCCACCGAGCGAATATAATCCCTTTTAGCCACCTACAAAACAAGAATTCAAACTTAAAAACCCAAAAATAGAACAAACACCTCACACATAGTACACTTAAAGCCTAAAATATAATAAACAAGAAAAAGACCTAAAACCTAATGAGAAATGACTCTAAACTACTAGAAACGACGTTAAACTCTAATTAAAACCACAAGGAAAAATGCAACAATTACATGCAAAACAATTAGGTACTCATCAAATTCACAAAAAATAACCATCAAAACCGCTCTTTATATTCCGAACATTCCTTCAGTATAGAATATTTTATCTAAAATCCTTTTATTCTTAACGGTTACTCTATTACAAACTATATAGTCTATTAAAATGCTTATGTTACCATTGTTTGTATGAGCAAATAAAACCGCCACAAATCCTAGTGAAAGAATAAGTATCGTGAATCCATCATAAAACAACTCTTCGAAATGGATCAACATGACTTTCAATACAATTGATACAATTCTATATCCCATTTAGATATTAGAGATGTTCTTTTTTTCTATTTTGACAATGTTCTTGTAGACTCGAAAGATCAATGGTAAATACTTCAAAATATTTTTGATTCACTGTTAATACTATTGATATGCATGAAAAATCTTTTGTTTAGGTACTTATCAAATTCACCAAAAATAACCTTCAAAACCGCTCTTTATAATGCGAACATTACTGTAGTATAAATATTTTATCTAAAATCCTTTTATTCTTAATAGTTACTCTATTACGAACTATATAGTCTCTGAAAATGCTTAAGGTGCCATCGTTCATATGAACAAATAACATCGCCACAAATCCTAGTGAAAGAATAAGCATCGTGAAGCCATCATAAAACAACTCTTGGAAATTGATCTACATGACTTTCAACACAGTTGATGCAATTCTATATCCCATTTAGATTTTGGAGATGTTCTTTTTTTCTATTTTGACAATTTTCTTGCAAACTTGAAAGATCAATGCTAAATACTTCAAGATAATTTTGGTTCACTCTTAATACTATTGATATGCATGAAAAATCTTTTGTTTAGGTACTTATCAAATTCACCAAAAATAACCTTCAAAACCGCTCTTTATAATGCAAACATTACTGTAGTATAAAATATTTTATCTAAAATCCTTTTATTCTTAATAGTTACACTATTACGAACTATATAGTCTATGAAAATGCTTAAGGTGCAATCGTTCATATGAGCAAATAACACCGCCACAAATCCTAGTGAAAGAATATGTAACATCCATACATCCAATGCATATTTATATAATTATTTATTTATCGTAATTCATTAAAAATATAATCCTAGTCCCAAGCTCGTCGCCATAAACAAATTCCTATTTTATTTTAAATAATCTAAGAATTCTATTTAAACGAATTTATAGTTCGTTTTCAAATAAAATTATATTATCAACTTCTAAGAGATCATTATAATTATTTAGTAATTTATTTATTTAAATTACTTTCGAGTCGTCTATGAAATAATTTCGAACTGGTACAAGAGACAGTTAAACACATCGCCACAATCCGAGATCGAATTAGGACTGCGCAGGATCGACACAAATCTTATGCGGACCGTCGAAGAAAAGATCTGCATTTTGAAGTAGGTGATAAGGTGTTTCTGAAAGTAGCGCCAGTCCGAGGTGTAGTAAGATTCGGTCAAAGAGGGAAATTGAAGCCAAGGTACATAGGGCCGTTTGATATTCTCAGGAGAATTGGAGAATTGGCTTACGAGCTTGCACTACCACCTAGTTTGTCGAGCATTCATAACGTCTTCCATGTGTCGATGCTAAGAAAGTATGTCTACGATCCACACGACATTGTGAGTTACGAAGAGCTCGATGTTAATAAGGATTTAACTTATGAAGATGTTCCGGAAGCGATTTTGGATCGTAAGATACACCGATTAAGGAATAAGGAAGTATCGTTGGTCAAAGTACAATGGAGACGTCATGGGATGAATGAGGCCACTTGGGAACAAGAGGAAGAGTTCAAAGCGAAATATCCAAATTTTGGCATTTCGAGTAAGTGTGGAATTTTGAGGACAAAATTTTTCTAAGGGGGGTAGGTTGTAACATTCATACATCCAATTCATATTTATATAATTATTTATTTATCATAATTCATTAAAAATATAATTCTAGTCCCAAGCTCGTCGCCATAAACAAATCCCTATTTTAGTTTTAAATAATCCAAGAATTCTATTTAAACGAATTTATAGTTCGTTTTCAAATAAAATTGTATTATCAACTTCTAAGAAATTATTATATTTATTTAGTAATTTATTTATTTAAATTACTTTCGAACGTCTATGAAATAATTTCGATTTCTAAAATTATTATAATTTATTTATATTATAGTTATTTTAATAATTGGGTTGTCAACCGAATTATTTGTTTTAAAACTTAAGTCGTTTATTGGATCGATTATTTATTTTGGACTTGAAAATGAGCCCATTGACTAGCCCGAGTCCACTAAGCCTCAGCCCTAACCTTCCATAATTAAATCCTAAGCTTGGTTTATAACGAAAAATCCAAACGCCATCAACCTTTACAAGTTTTCTGTTTTCGGCCGCAAGGTAAACCTCCCTTCTGTTATTCTATTTTTTTCAAGAACATAGCCTTAATCAAAGTTTTCAGCAGCCATCGTATTCGGATCGGCTGCTGATTTCCAATCATCCCTGTCGCCAAACCCAAACCATCACCATTTCCAACATCATAAATCGCCAACACCAAAACGAATTTCCAATGATTCCCAGCCAAAAACCCCGGCCGCAACTTCGACCGTCCCCAACCAAACCACCACCCATCTACCAACCCCAATCAGAACCCTGTCCAAACCCAGACGGAACCACGGCCCGATTCAAATCGGAACCCACCACCAACCACAACCAGTCGCGGCCTGAATCACTTGCCGTCTCGGCCGAAATCCAACCACCAACTGTCATTTTCCCGGCCACTAACGAAGGAAACGCCACCGCCTGATTTTCTGCCGCCACCGAATTTTCGTTGTCAAGTCGAGTCCATCGTACGCCTCTCGTCGCCTCACCGGTTGCTGCCAAATGCCGCCTCGTCGACGCCCCACAGCTGCCGCCGCCTTCGATTTGAGTCGTTGCCTAACCGATGGCCCGATTCAGAAGGGGCGCGTCACCCAACGGCCCACGGTGAACCAGCCGCTGCCGACCTCGATTCTACGTTGCCGCCCAATTTCCGTCGCCAGGTGCCGTTCTCCGGCGATCGAAGGAGGAGGGTTGTTGCGCCGATTTGGCCGAAGAAGGAGGGAGAAGTGCTGGCCGATTTTTCTGGTTTAGGGGAGAAGGAAAGGAGAAACAGTCGTGATTTAAGCCTAAGGGCTGGGTTCCTCCGTTTTATACCCAGCCCACTTTCGCAAACTTCCCAGATTGACCCCCAAACCTCCTACCAACCTTCGATTGAACCCTTAGATTATCCTAGCCTTCAAATTCAGCCCTCCAGATTATAGAAACCCCAATCCAGCCCCAAAACATATTTTATAACTGCACTCCAATCCATTTTAATAATTACTATTATAATATTATATTATTATTATTATTATTGTTGTTATTATTATTAAAACTATTATTATAAAATTTATATATGAAAAATACTAATTTAAAATATATTTTTCTAATTGATTAGGTGACGAGCAATAAGGGGATTTAGGATTTCAACTACGTGCATACCACTCGATTTTTCCATGACATTTTTACGAGGTAGGGAACACTGACTTGCCTATGTTAAATTTTATGTACTCAAATTTATGTTCTATGTGTATCATGAAATTCTATGTTTACAGAAACTAATATAGCAGTAGACCAAATGTGTCTGTGACCGGGGAAAAGGGTCATCGGGTTTATCCCGGCGTGCTATAACCACGAATTAAAACCAGAGACCTAATGTGTCTGTGACCGGGGYAAAGGGTCATCGGGTATATCCCGGCGCGTTTTAGCTGCAGTCAACTTATTTTTTACGATAAAACTATGAATTCTATGGTCATTTGTACTATTTTTGAGTTGTATGATTTTGCATGGGCTAAGTCGGTGTAACTATTGAGTACGTTGAGCTCATCCCAAATCAACGATATTTTTTTCAGGTATGAACGAAGATGTCGATCGGATGGGAGACGAGTAGAGGAATAAAACGTTTTTTGTTGGTTTTGTGTTTCTAAACTTGTTTCATTATTTTAAATAAAGGTTGAACTAGACATAAAGACGTGTTTTTAATTATAAATTTCCTTTGATGGTGATTTGGTTATTTATACTATGAATATGTCCGCTGCATAAAGTTTAAAAGTTTGGACATTTATTGTGACGCCAAGGTTTCTTCATATTTTTCTTAAATTTAATTACCATTTTGACTAAAGTGAAATCGGGGTGTTACAGAATAAGCAACGTGAAGACATCATAAAACAACTCTTGGAAATGGATCTACATGTCTTTCAACACATTTGATGCAATTCTATATCCTATTTAGATATTGGAAATGTTCTTTTTTCTATTTTGACAATCTTCTTGTAAACTCAAAAAATCAATGGTAAATACTTCAAGATATTCTTGGTACACTGTTAATACTATTGATATGCATGAAAAATCTTGTGATTAGGTACTCATCAAATTCACCAAAAATAACCATCAAAACCACTCTTTATAATACGAACCTTACTGTAGTATAAAATATTTTATCTAAAATCCTTTTATTCTTAATAGTTACACTATTACGAACTATATAGTCTATGAAAATGCTTAAGGTGCCATCGTTCATATGAGAAAATAACACCGCCACAAATCCTAGTGAAAGAATAAGCATCGTGAAGCCATCATAAAAAAACTCTTGGAAATGGATCTACATTTCTTTCAACACATTTAATGCAATTCTATATCCCATTTAGATATTTGAAATGTTCTTTATTTTTCTATTTTGACAATATTCTTGTAAACTCGAAAGATCAATGGTAAATACTTTAAGATATTCTTGGTTCACTGTTAATACTAATGATATGCATGAAAAGTCTTATAATTAGGTACTCATCAAATTCGGTAAAAATAACATTCAAAACCGCTCTTTATATTCCAAACATTCCTTCAGTATAGACTATTTTATCTAAAATCCTTTTATTCTTAATGGTTACTCTATTACGAACTATATAGTCTATGAAAATATTTAAGGTGCCATCATTCATATGAGCAAATAACACCGCCACAAATCCTAGTCAAAGAATAAGCATCGTGAAGCCATCATAACACAACCCTTCGAAATGGATCAACATGTCTTTCAACACAGTTGATGCAATTCTATATCCCATTCAGATAATGAAGATGTTCTTTTTTTCTATTTTGACAATCTTCTTGTAGACTCGAAAGATCAATGGTAAATACTTCAAGATATTTTTGATTCACTGTTAATACTATTGATATGCATGAAAAATCTTTTGTTTAGGTACTTATCAAAAATAGAAAGAGCTGTTTTGAAGGTTATTTTTACCGAATTTGAAGATATTCTTGGTTCACTGTAAACTATTTGAGATTTTCTTTTTTTCTATTTTGACAATCTTCTTGTAGACTCGAAAGATCAATGGTAAATATTTCAAGATAGTTTTGGTTCATTGTTAATACTATTGATATGCATGAAAAATATTTTGTTTAGGTACTTATCAAATTCACTAAAAATAACCTTCAAAACTGCTCTTTATAATACGAACCTTACTGTAGTATAAAATATTTTATCTAAAATCCTTGTATTCTTAATAGTTATACTATTACGAACAATATAGTGTATGAAAATTCTTCAGGTTCCATCGTTCATATGACCAAATAACACCGCCACAAATTCTAGTGAAAGAATAAGTATCGTGAAGACATCATAAAACAACTCTTGGATATGTATCTACATGTCTTTCAACAAATTTGATGCAATTCTATATCCCATTTAGATATTGGAGATGTTCTTTTTATTTTCTATTCAATGGTAAATACTTCAAGATATTTTTGGTTCACTGTTAATKCTATTGATATGCATGAAAAATCTTTTATTTAGGTACTTATCAAATTCACTAAAAATAACCTTCAAAACCGCTCTTTATAATACGAACCTTACTGTGGCATAAAATATTTTATCTAAAATGCTTTTATTCTTAATAGTTACACTATTACGAACTATATAGTCTATGAAAATGCTTAAGGTGCCATCGTTCATATGAGCAAATATAACCGCCACAATTCATAGTGAAAGAATAAGTATCGTGAAGCCATCATAAAATAACTCTTGGAAATGGATCTACATGTCTTTCAACACATTTGATGCAATTCTATATCCCATTTAGATATTGGAAATGTTCTTTTTTTCTATTTTGACAATCTTCTTGTAAACTCGAAAGATCAATGGTAAATAATTCAAGATATTCTTGGTTCACTGTTAATACTATTGATATGCATGAAAAATCTTGTGATTAGGTACTCATCAAATTCACCAAAAATAACCTTCAAAACCGCTCTTTATATTCCGAACATTCCTTCAGTATAGAATATTTTATCTAAAATCCTTTTATTCTTCACGGTTACTCTATTACGAACTATATAGTCTAAGGCGGAGAGTGTTGGAGGAAGAAAAAGGCAAGAAAGAGAAAGGCTATAGGCAACTGAAACCCTATAAAAAATGAATTAAATTATAAATGGCAAAAAACTATTATTTATACTTAGAGAAAAATACCAAAAAAGAAAGAATTTCAACATATTTCATAAGAGGCTGACACATTAGATTCAACCACAATTTGACACATCAGCCATGGGTCAACCTAATTAGCAAATTGGGTGGATGTCTATAATGTTAAGCAAAGGTTCGATAATGTTTAACTCAACGGTGCTTGCACGGTACCATGCCCCCAACCTCCCTTGCATTTACATCCGTCAATCTTTTAAAATGCTTAAGTTACCATAGTTTATATGAGCAAATAAAACCGCCACAAATCCTAGTGAAAGAATAAGCATCGTGAAGCCATCATAAAACAAATCTTGGAAATGGATTTACATGTCTTTCAAAACATTTGATGCAATTTCTATATCCCATTTAGATATTGGAGATGTTATTTTTTTCTATTTTGACAATCTTCTTGTAAAATCGAAAGATCAATAAAAAATACTTCAAGATATTCTTGGTTCACTGTTAATACTATTAATATGCATGAAAAATATTGTGATTAGGTACTCATCAAATTCACCAAAAATCCTAAATTGATCCAATGGTTGTGAATAGGTGAAAAATGGTGCTTACACGACACCGTAGAACTTCTCTCTCTCTCTCTCTCTCTCTCTCTCTCTCTCTCTCTCTCTTTATATATATATATATATATATATATATATATATATATATATATATATGAGGACTTCTATAGTACAGTGACTGTATGGTACTTCTATCCTCACTAACAAATAGAGTTGTATGAGAAAATTCTATATTATTAATATAGGTGAGGTGTCAAGTAGTGGTTGGATTACCATACATGGGTATGGTATTTTGAATGTGCATTAGTCTTTTCCTCTCTCTCTCTCTCTCTCTCTCTCTCTCTATCTATCTATCTATCTATATATAAAATTCACTTTCTCAAGTTAATAGTTTTTTTAAGATAAATTCTATTTTATTTTATGTATTTCTCTTATATGCCTGTGCAATCACAAATTTCGCACTAATTGTTATTATATAATTATTAATATATACAAATAAATATTTTATTATTCACAAAATTCTGAATACCAATACTCTAATTACTACAATTGAGAATTCCGAAAAAAAATTCACCCGACCCTAAACTACCCCCAAACTAATTCTTGTGTGTAATTTAACTAAATACTAACACTACAAAAAAAAGCAGTTTACCGAGGGATTTTTCCCTCGATTTTAAGCTAAATTCCCTCAATTTCTGAGTTACTGAGGGAAAAAAATCCCTCGGAAAAAAGGTCCTCGGTAAAAAATTTCCGATGAAAATTTTCCCTCGGAAAATTATATTGAGGGATCCTTCCCTCAGTAAATTCCCCCATGCCCCCTCGGAAAAACCGAGGGAAGCATACCCTCAGAAAAATTGAGGGGGGGATACCCTCGGAAAAATTAAGGGAATCTTGCCCTCAGAAAAATCGAGGGGCGGCTACCCTCGGAAAATCGAGGGGAGATTGTCCTCGGAAAACCCGAGGGATAGAAAAATCCTCGGAAAAGCCGAGGGGAGTCAACCGTCAGTTTTTCCCTCAGTTTTTTGAATTTCCAAGCGAATTTCTGAGTGTTTTTTCCTTCGATTTTTCATTTTTTTTAAAATATTTTTAAAATATTAATTTTAATTCCTGTTTATTTATTAAAATTCCCTAATAAATTGAAGAAAAATCATTAATGAACAGACAAATAAATAAACCAATTATTATAAAAAAATTAAAATTTATAATTTTTACATGCATTCGACAAAAGTGTTTAGTAACAAAGTTTATATAAAATATATCAAACTGTTATATGACGGGGGGGCTACAGCGGGGGGTACTGTTGTAAACGAGCATACAGCTCGGTCATCTTGGCGTTCATTTGCTCCTGAAATGCCTCCTGTTGTTGGTGTTGCTCCTCACGTCGTCGCTTAGACTCAGTGTATCGCTGCTCGATTGCCTCCTGAGCTCGTCTCGTGGCCTCCAACTCCTCCCTCTGCGCCTTGAGCTGCACCTCGAGCCATCTCACGTGGGTCCTATCAGACTAGGAGGAGGAGGAAGAAGAGTTGCCTCCAAAAAACTCTTCGCAATAGCCACCACCCCCTGTACGAGTCGGTGCCATAGTATCGCCCCTTTCTCAACCCGACGCCGCCGAAGAAAACCCGGTCAGGGTCAACCACGCTATCCGCATCTTGGGAAGACGCACGTACCTCCTCCAGATGTCGCTCGTACTCCGCCTGAAATACAACTCGTTAGTAAATTCTACATTAAAACCAAAGAACGAGTTGAAAATAAGAAAGTGACTCACATAAGTATTATTGGATCTCGCATCGATCCATGTGCCGTCGTCCTTCCTATGCATAATAAACCTGGTACGTATTGGTCGGCGCACCCGTCTCCCTCTCCTGTATCCAAATAGTATTTTCAAATAATTAACATTAAGAATAAACAAATAAATAACATATTATATTCTGAAATTACTTACGATATCCAGATCATAATCGACCGCAGATCTAGACCCCCCTGTGCTTCAACATCCCAGTATCCGGACTAGCAGGCTCGCTCCTCCTGTTCTGGCTACACTGCTCGGATTTCTTCTTATTCTCGGGCTTATCCCAAGCCTTAATTTAAATACATGATATATAAGATGATATAAATTATCTGTAATTAAAAAAAATAAAAGTTAATAAGAAAACATATAACATAATCGTTTACCTCCAGACCTCCCGGGTAACGCATCTCGGTAGCTGACCACCATGAGAATCATGATACTACTTATACTCATTCAGCCGCTTCCCGTACTTGTCCGACATCATTGAAAAAAATGTTGTTTGTATCTGAGCTGCACTATACTCCTCCGGGTCCCAATAACAAATCTCCTACAAAATAAAAATAATAATTACAATTCAATTGATACATATGATTGTGTAGTTACAGTAAAGATTAACAAATTTCGACATAAAATAATAATTACCTGAAACATGTCCCGCAGAAATCCTTAGTCTCCTGAGGGACATCTTTATAGTACCACCCGGCGGGATGGAGATCCTTCTCCATAATCTCCCGGAGTATAGTGGACCCCTTGGTCTGTCTGCTGTGTAGCCTGTATTCAATTGCATTTTTTTTGTTACGAATATAATTTAATCATAACGATAATTACAATTTTAAAATCATTAATTTACTTACTTCTTCCATGTAATATAAACAAGAACTCCCCCACCCTCACTGTGGTGGGACCAACTGCCATCGTGATGTACCCGCATCGGATGGTGTATGTGACGATGTCGGTGTATCCATGGTCGGTGCTGAATAATCAGTACCGATACCCACATAGTCATCATCGAAATCAGCTAAACGATTAGCCGACCTCATATCTGATCGACTTATGCTGATGCAACCTCGACCTCTCGGCATCTGATAAATTATTAGATAATAATACGAGCATTTTACAAAATACAAATATATATTATATATCAAACGTCTTAATAAATCCAAACATAAAAGAAATTAGTTTTTTAAAAAGTGTGTTTTAAAATTTGAATAAATTACATATATTTTAACCAAACTCTCATCTTCGTCTGTGTCTTGATCTATATCTTGATCGGTGAGTAACTCTTCTTCTGTATCATCATTTGTCTCGTCACCAAGTTCATCCATGTAATTATCATTGGGGTCGTGTAACTAGAAATCGACATCGTCGAGTTGAATCGGACTGCGTGTATCTACAGCTTCCTCTTGAAATGATTCTTATGGTAAAGGCTCGATAAACTCAACATTTGATCTCGCCTTGGTTTTACACGTTGCCCACCAGTCCAACTTGTCTCGTCTCATACTTGGGTATGCACAATAGTATACTTGTACAGCTTAGGAAGCAAGTGCGAAAGGTTCATATCGATTGAACCTACGCTTATGATTGATATCGGCAAGCTTATAATGTGGATGAACTTTTGTGCCTATAGGAGTTGGACCAAACCATTTGCACTTGAACAATAGCGTGTTTTTCTCCATTCGGCCGGTGTATTTGAGCTGCACAATTTCTATGAGAAGACCGTAATAATCATACTCGGTTGCCCCATAATTTGACCCTTTAATGCATACTCCACTGCTCGATGTTGCTTTGTTAGACCCGTGCTCCAATGTGTGAGATCTATAACCATTTATCTTACATCTGATATACGTTATCACACATCTTGATGGACCCTCAGCTAGGATCCTAATGTTCACGTCGATCACATTGTTCGAACGATCTCTCGCCTATGACATTGGCAAATTATTTTTAACTTAGGAAATATATTAATAGATACGATAATTATATGATATGCATCTCGATCTCGAATGTCTTACGTAATGTTTGAACCAATTAGAAAATTCATTTTCCAATTTTTCGTTGAGCCTATCATCAGTAATGTTTGTCTGGAGACGTTGAATGCTCTTCATGTGAACACTACATCATTTGTTACATAATTGAGCAAAAAAGTATTAGTAAATAAATAAATATATATATATATATATATATACACACACACACACACACACATTTACAGTATAAATTGAAAAAGAGTATTCATACCTAATATATTCTTAGACCTCATCATAATTTAGCAATACGTATATCTTTGCGGCGTTGTATTTTGTTTTGCTTAGAAATCTTTTTCCCTTTGTACCAAACGTCTCTCCACATTTCTTAAACACCAAAGGATTTCATCAGCGTCATCCACAAAATTCTGACCATCGTCATTTCTAGGCAAATTTGTTCTTTTAATTGAAATGTGATCTTCAAAATAGTACGAACTAAAAGTTGATGCCTCATCGACCAGATATGCATTTGCTATCGACCCTTCAACACTCGCCTTATTTTTCACGTTGTTCTTTAGTTTGCTAAGATACCTCTCGAATGGGTACACCCATCTATACTGCACTGGGCCAGCAATTCTCGCTTCATACGCAAGATGAACAGGCAGATGCTCCATCGAGTAAAAAAAAAACTTGAAGGGAAGATCAGTCCCATTTGACACAATATTAACGGAATTTCACGTTCAAGTTGACTCATATCTTTGGTGCGAATGACTGTTGACGTGATATCCTTGAAAAAAAGGCTCAGTTCGGTTAGAGCCTTCCACACATTCAGAGGAAGCATTTCACGAAAGGCTATTGGTATCAACCTTTGCATGGATACATGACAATCATGACTCTTCATCCCGATCAAATGTGATTCCTTCTTGTCGACGCAACGTCCCGAGTTTGATGCATAACCATCTAAAAATCGAAGAGATTTGACTTAATCGCAAACGACATCTTTCGAAGGCTTATCAAGTGTGTAACAGGCTTTAAGACACTTTCCTGACCCATCTGGCGCCAAATCTGTATGAATAGAATACTCATTCAACTCTTCCCTTGATTTATACGTGTTCTTGGTCTTCCCTTTGACATTCATCACCATGTTGAAAACATTGTCAAACACAATTTTCTCAATGTGCATAACATCTAAATTGTGGCAAATTAGATTTGTCCTCCAATATGGCAGATCCCAGGAGATGCTTCATTTGTCCAACCAGACATTCGGGATACTTGCGCATTAACGAGTGCCGCGTCCAGTTTAGTGACTTTTAGAAGCCCAAATCTTTCTATTTCTGCCAAAACTTTTGTCCCTGAGCGGACTTCCGGCGGTGGAGTCTTAACAGATCTTCTTTTTCGAAAGCATCGTTTATCCTTTCGAAAACAGTGATCGCACTTAAGGAATTTTTGGTGATTGTCGAACCATGGTTGCTTCCCACTACACTTAAGAGTGAAGGCGTCTGACCATTCCATATTGTAAGTACAAGCCGTTCAATTTCCGTACTCCATCCGGACAACATAGAATACGCAGGAAAATCGCTAATTGTCCACATAAGGGCTGCTCGCAATTGAAAATTTTATCTCTTAGATATATCATACGAGGGAGCCCCAACTGTCCACGACTGATTTAATTCGTCAATTAGAGGTTGCAGAAACACATCAAGTTTGTCTTTTGGATTCTTTGGCCCTGGTAAAAGAACGCTCAAGAACATGAACTGCTCTTTCATGCACATCCAAGGAGGCAAGTTGTACGGTGTAACTATGACGAGCCACGATGAATATTATGCGCCAAAACATCCAAATGGTTGAAAACCATCTTTACAAAGGCCTAATCTCACATTTCAACTTTCAGCCGTGAAACTTGGATGAGTCTGGTTGAAATTTTTCCCAGCTTTTGAGTCGGATGGGTGGCGCATAACATTGTCTTCAACCACGTGTTCAACATGCCACCTCATATCATTCGCTGTAGCATTAGATGCGTACAACCTCTACAGACGAGGAGTTAATGGAAAATAATACACCTTCTTGTACGCGATACGAGCCTTCTGTCGTTTTGTTTTGCCTTGACGAACGGGTTTAAACTGAGGTTCATTGTAGAATTTGCAGCTTGTCAAATCAGAATCGTCTCTCTAGTAGATCATACAATTATTCTTGCAGCAGTCTATCTTCTCGATTGGTAAGCCCATACCGAGCAACTTCTTAATGTTGTAGAAGTTATCGGGTACGAGATTGTCTTTCGGTACAATCTCTTTGATTAATTCACTCAATTGATCATAACACTTCTAAGACATGTGATTCCCTGACTTCAAATTCATGAGATGGGAAACTAATGACAACTGAGTATGTCCCTCACACCTGGATACAATAGATGATTTCCAGCTTTCAACATGTCGTAAAATTTGAGCCTCAGGGTTCGACGACTCTTCCATATCGACAACCACATCAAAATCGGGACAAGCTGCATCTTGAACCATATTAATGTACGCGTTTGATGATTCTTCAGAATGGATGTAAGAGGGTCCTCCAGCATGAAAATCGTGATGACATCCAGAGGTGGCGGGCCGACTTTCTCCATGGTAAATCCATCTATAGTAATTCGGCTCGAACCCGTGTCTAAACAAGTGGTACTTAATCTCATCGACGTCGAGGTAACTACTATTTCTACATTTGTTATGATTACAAGGACATTTTAGCCTCTATCCGTCCTTATGAGCGGAATGTGCTTGAGCAAATTCAATAAAACTCTCGACTCCATCCACAAATTGCGAGGATCAATAGTCATTGTTGGTTCGCTTTTACATCCAACAGCGATCGGAACTCATCCTAACATTATACGATTGTTATATTGATTTATCGAAAATTGGGCAGCATGAGGGTGGCTAGAAAATGATTGAATTTCTGGTAAGACCCTATCCCATTCGAAAACATAATTTTCTAGTAATACAACGTCTTAGTATATGAATTTTTGTTGACTAAAAATTTCGGCAGCATCTCCCTTTAGTTATCTAAGTACACATATATTGCAGTGCACCCTAGAACATAAGAGAAATATTGAACCAAAATTTTATAATCAACAAAAAAAACATATACATAAGATAAGTTATATTACAATCACGCTCTCAAATTGTCCAAAGAAGTGGACAGTTCGGGATTTAGTATCGAATTCTCTATTCGATGCTAAATCCCAAACGAGTCTAAGGTATATTGTTTGAGTGTAGATAGAAAGATTGTTTTTTGGATCGAAACTATTTTAAACCCCGTTATTGGAGGGACGAAACCTCCCCGACCGGCACCGTAAACCCATGTCATCACAGACGTATACATCAATTAATAAATCACATCATTTAAACAATATCTACAAAATAATATATATGTTAAACACAACATGCATGTACCGATCACCACAGTATTTCACCACCACCATCACAAACAATTTAAAACATTTTGAAAACCACCGTCATTTTTTAAAATAATTTTGAAAACCGTTATTGGAGGGACGAAACCTCCCGGCCGACTCCGTACACCACGTCATCACCGACGTCTTTCCAAACCAATCACATCATCAATCACTCACAATCAACCCATAACAACAAACCATAACATACATTAAGTTAACATAACCGATCACCACGGTATTTCCCCACCACCATCGCATACACTTTAAATGATAATTGCATAATTCAACTCTTAATGAACACTAACGACCCTAATAATAAATTATTTCTAAATTGAACTCTAATTATATAATTATTTCTAAATTGAACCATAATTATGTAATTATTGCTAAATTGAACCCTAATTGTGAAGTTATTCCTAAAATGAACACTAACTGTGAATTATCCCCTAATTTAATCATAGTTCGGTACTAAATGAATCATAAATTATACCCTAAATTGAACCCTAATTATAAATTAAATCCAAATTAAATGATAACTATAAATTATACCCTAAATTGTTACATAATCATAAATTACCCTAAATGAAACCCTAATTGTAAATTAAATCTAAATTAAACAATAATTATAAATTACACCCTAAATTATTACATAATTATAATTTGTACCATAAATGAAATCTTAATTACAAATTAAACCTAAATTAAACTATAATTATAAATTATAACCTAAATTTTACATAATTATAATTTACACCCTAAATAAAACCCTAATTGCAATCTAAACCTAAACTAAACAAATAGAAAATGCGTACTTAACGATCGACACCCGAACCTCGTGGTTCCACGACACCGAGACGCACCCCTCCCCACCCCATTCTTAAAATGATAGAATTTTTTTTTATTTTTTTTACTAATTTTCTATTTTTATCGATATTATTCGATTTTTATTAAAAAAAAAAGAAAAAGAAAATGCGTACTTAACGATTGACATCCGACCGTCGTGGTTCTACGACACCGAGATGCACCTCTTGCCCCCTCGACAAAATCACGACGCTTTGTGTCGCGTTTCCAGTCGAAGGAGTTGATCGATCGATCGTATCTTTGGTTTTTGGTCGAATTACACGACACGTGTGAATACGCACATACTCGTTGATATTTTTCAATTAAAATCGGGTCAAAACCACCCCCACGTGCCCAAAATGATAGTATTTGTTTCATTTTTACGATTTTTCTATTTTTTCTATTTTTTTTATTTTGAAAAAATCGAGGGATTGGAAATTCCCTCGAAAAAAAACCGAGGGGACCCGACTGCTCTCGATTTTTTCCGAGGGAATTTTCAGCCCCTCGTTTTTTTTAAATTATTTTTTTTGATTTTTTCATTTTCAAAAAACCGAGGGGTCTAAAATTTTCTCGGTTTTTATGAGGTTGTTTTCGTCCCCTCCGTTTTTCTGAGGGGTATTTTCCGTCGGTAATATTTTCCTCGAGAATTCTTCGGCATTGCCTTCGGTAATTATGGCGGCAAACATTGGCTCCATATTTCAAAGGGATTTCTCGTGTGGTATTTTTCACTCGGAAAAAATCGAGAAAAATTTTAGTCCCTCGATAAATACGACGGGAAAATTTCCCTCGGTAAACTGCTATTTTTTTGTAGTGTAATACATATGGTTATGGGTGTAATTCAACTAAATAAAACATATGTGCTATTAAGGGTGAGTAAAATCGGACCGAAACTGCAAAACGCACTAAACAGATGAGTTCGGTGCGGTACGACTCGATTTTTAATAGTGCAGTTTTTATTTTAATAAATGATTGTGTTCGATTCGGTTTCGATTTTCTTTCTTTCATATTTTTGGTTTTTGGTTTTTTGTGGTGTGGTGCAGTTTTGAACCGAATTGTGATTTTGTGAACCAAAACTATGCTTTATTTCTAAAAACCGATTGTGTTCGGCTCGGTTTCAGTTTTCAAATTTTCGGTTTTCGGTTTTTGTGGTTCGGTGCGGTTTTGCACCGAATCGTGGTTTGCTCACCCCTAGCATTGATCTTTGCATAAAAATTAATTTGACCTATTTGGGCCAACATTCGTTGGATCATGGTATTCAGAATTTTGGGGTATTTAAAATTGTGAGTAGTAAGAATTATTATTTGTTAAAAGATTAACAATCCTTTACTTTTTAGTGTCAAATCTATAAATATATTAAAGTAGAGGTCTGGAGAGAGAAAAAAATATCTATATCTATATATCTATATCTAGGATTGGGTTCAAATGAGAACCCCGTCATTATATGTGAACCTAGGGACTAATCCTGGTCTTAGATCTAATATTGCACAGTGCAATTATATGTCCAGNTATTTTTATTATGAGTCCAACAATATCAAATTCGTCACTTTTTCTCAAAAATAAATTTACCACTTTTTTAATTAAAATATGCAAGATTGCATAATGCAATACAATGTAGTGTTTGTTTAACTGGTTATCAACATGTTATTTATCAAATATTATTATGATTCAATACTTTTGATTTGAATTGATTTCTTAAAATAATGTATTCGTTACTATCTCAGTAATCATGCAAAATAATACAAGTGCGAAACCAGCATCCAGTGGAATGAACATTGTGACATCAACCATAATTGATTCGTAAAAGTATCAACTAATTGTCTATTAGTTGTTGGTGATATTGATCCACAAAGTGATAGCAAGAGAATTGCAGTAGAAAAGAGATCTGCTAATTTGAAACGTATCAACGAGTTGCATCCTTTGTATGTTGCTCTACACTATCCATTACTATTTCCATGTGGCGAAGACAACCACAGGGAAGACATATCTTTTTCTAAACCTAGAAAACCTAAAGGCAAGGGTAAACAATATGTGAGTCAGATGGAGTTCTTTTCTCACCGATTGCATGAAAGAGGCACGGATGTACTCACTATTCTATATAGTCGGAGACTCATACAAAAATTCATAATTGATGCATATACAATTATTGAATATTCAAAATTGTGGTACATTAGAACTCATCAAAAAAATTATGAAGAGAGATTTACAGTAGGATTGTTGATGTAGTGTTATGAGGTGAGGCAAATGGCTGGTACTCATGTTGTCTTTCCCACGATATTTACTAGCGTTCATTAGAGGTCGTTTCACATAATTTTTTTCTATACTGAATTGTGTAGCTTATTTATATGCTAAATAGTGTAACCAATTTAGATATATAAAGTATTTGTTTAAATAGGGTAATAAATATAACTATAGGTTCCCTATCAGAACAAATGTGAGGATGTAGAGGATAAAAATATTGATGAGATCAACATGTATTATGATTGTCATTACATTTTTCCACGCCAAGCGGCATGGTGAATATTAGTTTATAAAATTCAGTATAAAACTCCACCTATCATGTGTTTGAGTTTTTATCTTCCAGAAGAGCATAATGTATTGTATAATGATAATGATAATGAGTTTGCCTTATGTTTAGTTTTCTAAAAAAAAAATTTAGTACTAAAAAACAAAAGAATGGACACCTAGAAAAGTAGATTTGTTTTCATTAGTACGAATTTACTATATTCCGCCAAAATTGATAAAGTAATGGATGCAATATATTTAACCAAGAGTGGTGTATTCTCATCTATAGATACAGATGATGCTTTTTACAACTGTTAAATCTAATAGTGGAAGTTTTCTTAATGTAATATCTAATGACATAACTTTTCTTATTTTTCGAAAGGAAGAAATTGACATTCTAGATTTAGGGTTACTTTTAATCCACTAAGATTTCGATCATTACTGGTACTCCACTTTCAAAATTAATGGTGGATGCGCATCTCATTATTTGGGACGAAACTCCAATGATGCATAACCATTGTTTTGAAACTCTGGACAAAACATTGAAAAACATGATGACATTGCAAAATAATTCTAATACACAGCTTCCATTCGGTAACAAAATAATAATTCTTGGTAGAGACTTTCATCAAATTTTGTCGGTTATTTCAAAAAGTACTAGACCAGACATAGTTCACACAGTGATCAAATATTCGCATTTATGGACTCATTACATAGTTTTGAAGTAGACCAAGAATGTGGTGCTGTAAAATCACAATGCAGATCCCAATTGTATCAAGTTAAAGAATGTTCTCAACTTGATAAATAGTATAGGAGATGTAATAGTTGGAGGACCAAATGATGGTATCGNTTTTTTTTTCATTTCGAATCCAACATATCAAATTCGTCACGTTTTCTCAAAAATAAATTGATCACTTTATTTAATTAGATTATACAAAAATTCAAAATACAATATAATTTGATATTACTTTTATTGTCTATCAACATGTTGTTTATAAGATATTATTACGATTCAACACTTTTTTATTTGAGTTGATCTCATAAAATAATGTATTTTGTTAATATCTAAGAAACCGCGTAAACAAATACAAGTGCAAACCCAATACTAAGTGGAATAAATACTATGACATCAACAACAATAGATTTGGAAAAAGATCAACTAATTCGAAAATAAAAAAAAGGGGAAGACCGCCTCTGAAAGCAAATGTTGCTAAACACATTAATTTTGAAAGCATTCATGTCATACTTAATTTCAATTGAAATTCAAAATTAAATTTATTCTGTTAGATATGCATTCACACTACAAAAAAACAGTAAATTTTCGAAGGATTTTCCGAGGGAACAGAATTCCCTCGGAAAATCCCTCGAAAATCAGGGCGCCAAATGTTCCCGCCATATTTACCGAACGGAAAACCGAGGGATAACCGACGGGTGGTTTTTCGAGGGAAGTAGTCCCTCGGAAAACCGAGGGATATTTGATTCCCTCGGTTTTATTTATTTTTTAAAAAAAAAACTAATTAAATTTTCGAGGGAATATAATTTCCCTCGGAATTATTCCGAGGGATACCGGATTCCCTCGAAATTATTCTGAGGGAAATTGTATTCCCTCGGAAAGTTAATTAATTTTTTAAAAAAAATTAAAAATAATTAAAATCGTAAAAAATAGAAAAAAATAATAAAAATTAGGATTTATTTTTGGGAAGCTTAGGCGCACCCCTCCCCGTCCCGGTCGTGATTTTTTGGGTTTTTTTTCTATTTTTTGGATTTTTTTCTATTTTGTTATTTAACAAATAGGCATGGTAATTTTATATGCTTTTTCTCACCGTCCGTACAAGTTTGGACTCTTCTCTCTCCTCAAAACTGCTTCTCCACCAATCAACTCAACGTAAGTTTGTATGCTTTCATTTTCGGTTCAATATTATTGCAACTATATAGGGTTAAATTATTATTATTAGTCATGTGAAAATCACAAATTGCCAAAAAAATAAAAAAACAGAATAGCATATTTTGTATATATAAAAATAAATCTTATTTTAGCCTCTTAAATTATTAAAGATTGATTTTTCTTATAATGGAATTCTAAAAAAAATCCGAAGAAATAGTAAAAAATAGAAACAAAACTCGAGAAATTACGACCGGGGCGGGGAGGGGTGCGCCTCGGCGACCCGGAAATAAACCCTATTTTTTT
>BMAC01000805.1:438446-449689 GCA_014905375.1 Phtheirospermum japonicum | reverse complement strand
AATTTATCATAATTTGTAAAGTATATTTCGTCTAATAACAATTCTTTTATGAATTAGGTTATATCATTTTGAATACTATTCGATTTTTAAATAATATTTAGATGATTTATATATAGGGAGCAGTTATGGTAAAACCATCTCTGGTGTGA
This sequence comes from Phtheirospermum japonicum, assembly GCA_014905375.1. Taxonomy (NCBI): domain Eukaryota; kingdom Viridiplantae; phylum Streptophyta; class Magnoliopsida; order Lamiales; family Orobanchaceae; genus Phtheirospermum; species Phtheirospermum japonicum. The sequence goes on along the minus strand of BMAC01000805.1, from coordinate 449,540 downwards.
GAACTAGCGATGGTTCTTAACGAAATATACATACACACAGAGATATATATATATATAATTTAAGTATACATATATACAATTACTTATTTAAATATTTTAATATATTTTAAATAATTCTTTTTATTTTAAATAAAATAAAATAAAAAATTATTGTGCAACGCACGGTTACAATACTAGTTATATATAAAAAGTGGATAATAATATATTATTATATTATATTTATTATCAAATTATACCTAAAAAGTGAATAATATTGTATTATAATATTATATATAGTAGTATTTAATTGTACAATTATAAAAATTTATTTGATAAATATATAATTTTTGAGTTTAATAATAAGCGAGCATTCGGGTTCAAAGATGCCCTTTGCTTCTTAAATCAAACGAAAGCAGACGACACTTTTCTTACCGTTGCCGGTAGATTGTTAAACCCTAAACCCTAATCCTTTCTCTTGCATATGGCGGCCTCAGAGGGCATGTACAATGTTGCTCTGAAACCGAAGCTGCTCCGCTCCCTGCTTAGGGAGTACGTTCCAGACGAGAGACACCCCTTCAGCAACCCCTCGGAGCTGTCGTACGTTGTGTCCACCGTAAAGAACCATAAATTGCTGTCCGAATGGGCCCCACAGCCCGTCGAGCAGGATCTGGTGGAGGCCTGGAAATCAGCCGTCGACTCCTGGGTCAATCGCTTGCTCACACTAGCATCTAGCAATCTGGTGAGACACATTTGTAATAGAAACGTGTAGCAGCGTGTGGTGTGTAAAAATGGATTTTTTTTTTAATATATTTGTTCTGTTCGTCTTTACATTTTATCTGTCAGAAAAATAAGAACTAACTTTTATTATAATGGTCATATGACTCGATTATTTTTGGTATTTCTAGTTGTCAGTGTATTTATTGTTAATATCATATAGTTGTGAGCATGTTCAGGGATTATAGGGTGCTAATATGTTTGTTTGTTCACGAATGAGCTTTAGCCAGACAAGTGTTGGGCTGGAATATGCTTGCTTGGATTGACCAGTCAAGAATGCAGTTCAGAGCGCTTTTTAACTTCATATGCGGATTGGTTAGATAAGCTACTCCCATGTGTTCAGGTATGACCTCTGATCCGAATAAGGGTTTGAAGATCACTCTCCCCCAACACCTGGTTTCTGATGGGAATAGTTATTTTCTCATTTTGAAGGTTTAAGTTTTTCTTTATGACTATCCATTTTCAATTGTAAAATTGCTTGATCTTGCAATGTTAGGCTAGTTTTGTGAAGAGCTTTTTGAAACTTTTTATGATTCTAATTATATTTCAAATTTTGTGATTGTAATGAACACTTGTTTATCTAAGGAGTTGAACTCTCTCTGCAGTACAATTTGTTTGGGTTCGAGACTTGCTATAATTAAAGTACTAGTTTAATATAATATGAATTTCTGTTATTCACATTGTTTTTTGGTCTTTGATATCAGTCTCCAGAAGTTTCTAATTTTGTGAAGGCGGCATCCTGTGCCTCGCTGTCAGATATGTTTACAAGGTTTGTGTGTTTGGACTTGAAATTGCAATATGTGGATCATTATAAATGTCTTTTGTTAGTGGTTAAAATACTTAGAAGTCAAACCTTATTTGCACAAGATTTTCTGTTCGATAATGCAAATATGAGCTCCTAAGCAAATACTTTGTGAAGATAAACCAACGCTATTTTAAGTAATCTCTGTGAATATACGTACAATCCAAGCACATTCTACCGCCACCCTGTTCTTGCGTGTGTAAGCCATTGTTCATTCACAATAACTATGCTAGCTTTTCTGAGAAATCTATATATGTATATTCATACAAGTGCTGAGCTCTGGAGAACTGAAAATTGGCTAAGAGAAGTCAATAGCAATAGCATTAAGCTCACTCTAGTTTGTTAAAACAAGAGAACGAATAGTTAGTTGAGATGAAAATAATTAATAGTTTAATAGGGACAAAGAGCATCTGTTAGGCAATGTCAGAGGGAATGGTGTGTGTGTGTGTTCTTTATGGATGCAATCTTACTCTTAAGAACTTATACAGTGGGACCTATTTTCCCAATAAACTGGCTACATAATTAAAAGAAGCTGGAAAATTTAAAGACGAGTAATGACCAATATAAATTAAATTACAATATTTGTGAGAAGTCAGTGCTTTTGCATGTTCTTTAGAGATTTAGATAGGGGATGTAAGGCGTTTGCTTCAATTTTGTGGCATACCAATTGAGAAAGTTTTATATTGTTTCACCGTTGGCAGTTAATTGTTTTCTTCAAGTTTTATATAAAAGTGCATGCATTATTGTAGTACTTGTTTTTTTGTTGATAGTTGATCTTCTTAGATTTTTCTAATGAATTAGGTTGAGTGGATTCTCAATTGCAAAAAAGGACGGGACGTCAAAGGCTACAATAGTTATTCAGCCAGCATTGAAGTTGTTAAATGAGGATACTTTTGTATTGGTTGGTATAGCACAGTATTCTCATACATTGTTTTGTTAAACTGTTTCATTACTTAAAACTAGATTCTCTAATATTTGTACAGCATTAACTTGTCCTTGATGTCGGAAGATTTTCCAAAGTGTAATACCCATTTTATAGAACTAGGTTGAATTAGAAATGTGCAGTAATGGAGCTCTACTTATTAGCTAAAGGATAGCGATAAACTACAATGCATGTCATGCAGTAACTAGTTCAGTGCCATACGGGTCAGCTATGTATTACCTGAACAATTCTATTATTAGTAATTAATTAAACCCTCTCCTATTTCACCCTTGGCTCAAATTAAAGAAACCCTGCTTAATGATATTTGAAATGTGGAAATAGAATGCACTGAAAGAGACTAAGATACTAGATAGTTAACTGTTTTCTGATTTATTTCTTGCCAGTTTTACAATTTCGTATATTTTTACAAAGATGTTTTTAAGTTGTTCTTATGTAGATTTTAACTTTTTCAAGAGTTGATTGAAGAAAGTTTCAAGTATGACAGTTTGTTTATTTTCCTTTTTGTTGGGTGATTGATATGCAGGAAGAAGCTATATGTCTGCTATGCACCATGATAAATTACTTTCCATTATCAGTGCACCGACATCACGATAGTGTAAGTGATTGATTATAGCATCATGGATCTGTTGACTATACTGCTTTTTTGTCTGATTAATGTTCACTTTTCTGTTGACTATACTGCTTTTTTGTCTGATTAATGTTCACTTTTCTGCATTTGACTAAATTTAATTTGTTTATTACGACTGTGCAAGCACTAATACACATTTGTCATTGGCAGGTTGAAGCTGCTATTATTTTGAAGATCATGTCTGGAAAATGCTGTGGCACTGTATTGAAGGTAAGAGTAGCCAAACTTATTGATATTTGCATATATTGGAAGTCACCAAACTTGTGGCTCTCATTTGGTTTTATTTACAGAAGCTTGCTTACGGCTTGTCATTGCTTCCAAAATCAAGAGGGGATGAGGATAGTTGGTCTTTGATGATGGATAAGATTTTGATACACATAAACAGTCAATTGAACGATGCCTTCCAGGGTCTAGAAGAAGGTAGTATAGAGTTAGTTTCTCTATGCAAATGCTGATGATATTGGTAGAAACTGTATAACTTGGTTTGTTTTCTTGCAGAGGCAAAAAGCACTCAAACCATGAGGGCATTGGTTCCTTCTGGCAAAGAACCCCCACTGCCCCTAGGTGGCTTAGCAATGTCTGAACGAACCTCAGACTTTTCAACCAGGAGGCCTGAGCGACTGCTGGGATCTGGGGTTTCTACGCTTATGCAATGTTGTTGTGACATGCTCACAATTTCTTACCCTGTTATGGTATCCTCTTAATTTTGTTGACTTGTTTTTGAACTCAAGAAACTGTGGGTTCTTCATATTTTATGGTGTGTACGTTGTATACCAATTAATATTTAAATGGCAGGTTCCAGTTCCTGTTTGTGGTCTAATAGCCCTTGCTGTGAGAGTGTTGATGGTCGATGTTTCCTTGTCTTTATCTTCCTACTCTTTTATGACCACCCTGAAACAAGAATTTATTTGTTCCGAAATTCCTCTTCTGCAATTGCATAGCCTGGAAATTCTCGCAGCTGTTGTCAAGATTTTGAGCAGGTAAATGTGTATTGTTGATTGTATTCTAATCTATCGCTGTCGACTTAGGTTTTGGAGTTTCAAGCTAAAACTCTGTTAATGAATAACTCTAGACTGTCGACAAAGACGTTTACAACCTTGCATGACATGGTTAAAAGTTACGAGAAGATTAGAAGCGATAAAAGTTATAAAAGAAATTATGGGTCTAGTCTAAATTAACGAAGTAAAATTGTATATATATAATCAAAGTCCCTAAACTTCACCCATATTGAATACTATCTCCGTACAAATTAAATGCCCATGATATATCAAACTTATCTGTAGAGCTTGCCTTCTGTAAAATTGTAAATTGCAAAGTAGGAAAGAATAGTTTTAGTACCACCTAGGTAACAAAAAAAAAAGGAGTATTTAGTGTGGTGATTTTTGTAAGCTGGCGTGTGCCTTAGTACTTTTTGTTGTTTTGTTTATCCTACATTGGTAAAAATATCTGTTGAAATTCTGCCAAGTGCTTCGATTGAAATCTCTATTTCTTCAAGCGGTGTAGATGTCTGAACTAGGCTTTCCTAACTTCTTTTGTTCCTGCAGCCAATTATTACCACATGCTGCGGGTATTGTACAAGTGCTGAAAGAATACTTACGGACATGCAAATTTCCCGATCTGAAGATAAAAGCATACTCCATTTTGAAAGTCCTACTTTTGTCAATGGGCACTGGTATGATCCAGCACATTTCAAAATTCATCAAATGCTTATGTTCTTAAATAGGCGCAACTTGCAATCTTCATGACTTGATTGTTTTCTGCCAGATTTATTGTATCATACCTAAGTTAAATGTATACCTATTTCTTGTTTTCGTACAATTAATCTGAGAAAAGAATATTGCCACGAGAACTGCAAAATTTGTAGCTAGAAGTCCCTTTATGTGTAAAATTGGAAAACATCGCAATACCGCTAGTACTTGTCTAGCTTATTTGTAATTGCATATGTAGCACGTTTGGCATGTAATTCCACTTTTTTTTTGTTCTCTGGTCTTCAGACAGAGATATATTGTCTGGTTCTAGCATCACTTGCATGAAAAATTGAAAACCATTACTGTAGAATAACTCAGGAAATGACTAAAGAACGAAATGTTCCTTGATGATTTGTGCAATCAATGGATTAAGCTATTTTTGTGCGTTGGGCATTAGGACTATGGCAATAATATTCCAAGTGCAGCACAGGCCATTATCAAATTTTGAAACAGTCCTTCAATATGCTTGTACATTGTTCAAAATTATACAATTTGTTGCTGTTTGGGAGCTTATGGACAACTTGTAGAAACATCTCCTAGAAATGAATTCTGGTGTGTTTTATGTTGAAGCTGATGTTTCAAGTTTTTAATTCCATATTCAATTTTGTGGGTTGTTCCCATAGTGTCACAATATGCAAGAACCTTCACTTTTTAAATTTTCTCATTTTTTGTACTAATGGTCCCAGAAATGAATGGTATGTATTGATGTGTAATGAGCTAGTACTGCGTACAGTAACTTGGATTCTTGTTGTGATTACATACAAGCACTTCCTTTTACTCCTCATTTTTGGTTTTTTGGCAGGTACTGCAATTCATATTAGCCAGGATATTGTCATCAATGTATCTATTGATTTAGATTTCCTTGGTGGTGAGAAGGATGGGAAAAGTGCCGGTACTCAAACCAATGCACATCAAGGATTGTTGAGCAATTCTCATCAGAGGAAAAGAAAACATTCATTTATGGTGAGGTCCTCTCAAGAGCAGCCTGCTCACGATCATTCGGATGTGGGAAATCCGCATAGTTCGACTCCAACATCTCTGAAGATAGCCGCTTTGGAGGCATTAGAGGCTCTTCTAACTATGGTGTGTTTTCTTAGCAATCATAATTATATAATTAATCATCGTGCATCTGTTGATGAAGAGAATGTACCATTTTTCTCCTTCGATTTCTTAGATCGACAGATCTTGACTTCATAAAAAAAGGGGTTACATAACTTGGTTACTTTCGCTATTCCCAACATGGTTATGGACACAATATGGTTTGCATGTGTGATTCTGTGTTTGGGCATATAATAATGCTTCCAACAGCTCAGTCAGAAGCTCTTAACTTTTGTGCTAATATGTACTACTGAAATTGCTGCCATGTCGTTATTTGTGATGTAAAATACACTTAGATGCACCTTAGAAAGGGGTTGATTTCTTTCTGCAATTGGCTCATTACCACCGGATAGAGTACTACGAATGTGAAACAAGAATGACTCAGTGGAATTATATAAAATTTTAAGTTGAATTGAAGAACTTGTTCTTGGAGAAATAAATAAGATTGGAAAAGTGACCCAGAGGCGACTACAAGACTAAATTTTGGCTTACGTAAGTACTCTAAGCAATTTTTGCATGCACACAGTGAGACTGCCGACTCCTATGGATCTAAAGTAATGATTTATATTTATGTTTTCACATCTCAGATAATCATGAATCACCATCTTCTCGTCTTGGTCCTATATGATGATGATAACGATGACTGTTAACTCAAAATGTTTCTTTACATTATAGATGCGAAATCCTTGGTGAAAGACTTTTTTGCGTGTTTTCATGAGATTTTCAGATATCAGGATGTTATTCTTTCGCAAATTAATTTCTACAATCATGTTGAAGTTTAATATCCATAATGATGGCCATCTTTTTATTGGATAATTATCTTTTTATAATAACGCCTTTATTAAGTTACTTTTGTAACTCTTAAGGAAACTAACTATTGCATCCTTAGCTATAACATTTTTATAATGGTTGGGTTGTTACAAGTTTTCATCCTTTTTAATATTACATTCTTAAATGGAACTTGTTTACAGGGCGGATCTATGCGATCTGAAAGCTGGCGAGGAAATGTTGATCATCTACTTATTACCGTGGCTACAAAGGCTTTTAAAGGGGGATGGTCAAGGGAGGAAAAGAAAGTTTTTTTTTCTGGTGATCCTATGCCTAAGTGGGCGGACTTTCAACTAGCTGCCTTACGTGCACTTTTGGCATCTCTTCTTTCACCTGGCCAGACACGTCCATCACATTTTGCCCTGGGTCTAGAACTTTTCCATAGAGGTGATCAATCATGCTGTACAATTTTTTGAATGATTATTATTATTTGATTTCAAACAGAATTTTATATTTTGCCTGCTTTACTACATTGAACATGTATATGTGTAGGCATGCAAGAGACTGGCACAAAGCTCGGTGAATATTGTGGACATGCACTTCTGGCCTTAGAGGTGCTGATACACCCAAGGGCCCTTCCATTGTTAGATTCTAGTGCCGATGAATATAAAGTTCTAAGCCACAAGTCGCGTGATGTTATATATCCCAGTGGAGACAGACAGATTTCAATATTTCAGGCTGGGACAATTGGAAAAGGCCCCGGTGAGCCTGAATCCATAGACGATGACCTAAATGAAAATTGGCTCGGAAATGATGATGAAACAAAGATTCAAATCACCGATAGGCAAAAGCCTCCTGCAAGTGGTCCTAATGACAAAAGCATGGCTGATACCTATGAAAAAATGTCTGAATCACTGGGTTATAGAAATACCATGAACCAAAGAACAGCCGCTGATGATGGTGATGTAGGTGCTCGATCTGGTGCAGGTGCTTTAGAAAGCGTCGAGTTAGAACCAGTGAGTGGGAGAGTTGCATTAGTAGATAATGATGTTACAGTGAAGAGTGATGTGATTTCTGAAGTATGCAAAGGATCGGCTTCTACGTCAGGAGAGCAGGAGTCGGAAAAAAAGAATGATGAATGCGCTACGATTGTTGAACGTATATCTGCTATGTTCGAATCAGACAACGAAAGGTCAGATGATTCACTTCCTGATATTGTCGATGGCGATCCCGATTCTGACTAAATTGAGTTTTGATATTTTACGGCTGTTGTTTTATGACAATTTGATGATATATCAGCAGTGAAAGTTCTAAATTTTGGTAGGTAGTATATTGGTGTACTGTCTCAAGAATTTTGGTATATTATGTAACTTTTAAATTTCTAAGTTAGTTTGGTACTTTTTCAAGTAAAAAGTCCTTAGAAAAGGCCGACCTCCCATCAGTACTATAATTTAAAATATATTTAATGGGATAAATTGTATTCTTCTTCTCCTTGGGTTAGATTTAATTACACCTGTCATTCCTGAGTTTGGAAATTCACATGAATCCTTGTTAATTTTGATCACACCACAGCGATCCATTCTCTCATGCTTCACATTGCTAGAAAATGGTGGACTTGTATTATTTTAATTATTCCATTGATTATCCCCCAAAATTCAATGTCTGCGTTCTTACTCAGAAGCAAATTGTGACCGTAATCTCACTTCAGGTTTATAGTTTTTGAATGGAATGTCAAAATTATATGCAGCTGCGCCCATTTACCCTGCTGTTCTCACTTAATTTTTTCTTTCTTTCTTTCTTTAATTTGGAAGGTATTTGAGTTGGGTCTTTCTAGCTGCAGTCAGGCCGTTGTACCCGTGTAATTGTAGTCACACCTTATACACCATTAGATTCTATTATTATTCAATCTCATCCATCCGTGTGGTACAAAGGGTAATGAGTAGTACTTTTTTAATTTAATGATTAAAAATATTATTATATTACCAAAATAATCCTCTAATAATAATAAAAAGGTAAAATTATATTAAATTATTATTATAAATTTAATTAATTTATAATCTAGGGGGAATTGCAAAATACTCCCTAAGATATAGATGAATTTGTCAAATAATCCAACATGTAAATTTAAGTCAAATGGTCCCTCCTTTTTGCCAAATAGTCCAAAATGAAAATGTGAAATGTCTAATTTATCCCCCACATTATTAACTATATTTTGCCCTAAAATTATTCCCTGTTCCCCACCCCCACCGCCTGTGTCTATCTCCTGTCAAGTATGCTCCCCTGCTTCTTTTTTTCGTTTATTTGCATTACAAACACTAGCATCTTGGTTAGTGTATTAGTTTCTGGACAGAAGAGTATTGGTTATTGTGTCCGAGAGTATTGGTTTCTTGCAGTGTAAAAAAAACCTAATACTTCTTACGACGTCACCTACCACTTAAGAAATACAGAGCAGAAAGAAGAGAAAAAGAAAGAAGCAAAGGAGCTAAGCTATTCATGTTAAACACCAACACATGTCATTAGGTTTGAAATACATTGTATTAAAAATATCGATACCTCGCAGCACAAGAACCGACACATTGGTATGCACAACCTAATACCATCCACGTTTAACATTTCAGAACTTGCAAAACACTACAACAATTGTACGTGCAGAGACATAACATGTCAAAGGCTAAAAAGTTCACAAATACAGTCCCCATTGGCCCCAGCACATCCCTTCCACGCGAAACGAACATCTTCAACAATGTACTGCTCAATATCGCCTGCTTTCGGGTGTTTTTTCTCTTCAAGGAAAATAGCCATTTGGGTTTTCTGTAAAAATTCAAATCAGAAATTGTACTCACACATGTACATTTGCCTTCAATTGAAAAAAAAGTTTAAAATATGATCCAGATAGATTACCACAGTATTCTGTAGATTTTCATGCAACACATTCTTCGATTTTGAATGCGTCGTATTGTCCAGATTTTGCACTTTTTGCTCCACAAGGTTGACAACAACAGCAAAAAAGTGTTCTGCAATCCAAATAGGAACAAAAATCTGGGGAACAAACCAATGTGAATCAGAACATAAATAAAATAAAGATCATTATCAAAATATAACCAAACTAACCCAAACATTCCACTCATATTCTACATTAGAATATGTAATACTTACAAAATCTAATGAATTCCAAATTACAGAATCACCCATATTGTTCACCCAATGATCCCAACAACCTCTCACTTTTTTAGAAAAATCCACTTCTCCCTCGACTCCAGTGACCAAATTGTGCAGGTACAGTTGTGATATCAATCATTTTTCTTTCAATATGATGCACAACAATAGAAAAGAAAGAAGAAAAAACAAGATCACAAACACTCTACTTAATAAAACTTACAGAGTGTTGAGTGTTCATATAGAAACAATTGCTACCCCCCCATTTATTTAGCATCAATGCCCATGCGTCAATTACGGCAGTGCTCACAAAGCGACCATCATTCAATGTTGAAATATCATCAACAGAAATAAAGTATACAGAGTGATGCGCGAAAACATTCGGTTTCTCCCTAAAAAAAACAATTAATAAACACAAAATGAAGATGCGTGGCACATCAACTAATATTTTATTTTTAGATCGGCATATATATTCTACTTACATTTTTTCAGATAAGCTTCGATGGGAAAGACAGTAATCAACAATGTCTTTCTCTTTCCGACTCATGTCACCAGATGACTTCATGTACTTCCTCATAAATAAGCATTTGAAATCACTATTCTCCCTTACAGGCCAAGAATCATCTGGTAAAATAAAAAAAAAAAAAAAAATACTTCAGAGCACAAAACACACATACTCCATAAACAGAAAACCAATACTTCATAGCACAAACACACATACTCCACAAAATAGAAAACCAATACTTCATAGCACAAACACACATACTCCACAAACAGAATACCAATACCTCATAGCACAAAAACACATACTCCACAAACAGAAAACTAATACTTCATAGCACAAACACACATACTCCACAAACAGAAAACCAATACTTCATAGCACAAACACACATACTCCACAAAACAGAAAACCAATACATCATAAATATAGAAAGTGATTAAGACTTGATGGAGCTTTCACCTGGAATTTCCAGCCGACGCCGCTTCCTCGCTTCTGCACAGTTCTTCAACTGCCGCTTCTGTCTCAGCATCCATTTTATATCCCGGTTCGGGCGTCAAAAGTTCAAAGCTAGGCATAGGAACTGCACTTGTGAGTTCTTGCATCCGTTTATGGTTCGCCTCGATTTGATCACACAGGCGGCCCACTTGTTCATCGGACCAGAACTTCTGGCATTTTTAACACAAACTCAAATTT
>BMAC01000805.1:409190-424661 GCA_014905375.1 Phtheirospermum japonicum | reverse complement strand
GCCTCCTACAATATAAGAACTTTGAATTCAAAACCCACGAATCATCATCAAAAACACATGTACCAAGCTTCAATCCTAAAAATGAGAAAATGACCGAAGACCCTAATAGAAAACGACTCAAAACTACTAAAAACGAAGCTAAACCCTAATAAAAAAAGTACGAGAAAAACAAAACAATTACATGAAAAACAACTACCCCACACTTATCGGTTTGTTCATCCTCGAACAACGAAAATAATCGAGAGTGTACATGCAATGAACATTATGTAAGAAAAAGAATTCTTGTGCTTATCCTTATCAATATGATGGAAGTATCAACAAAACTCATTTTTGTCAAGCATTGCTCGTATTACTCTTTCTCAGTTGTAAGCCAAATCAATGACTTCCTCTAAAATGGAATTTTTGACGGGTTCGCTCAATTCGCTCAAGTGTATATAGGATGTGTTTACGCTCGAGTCGGTCAATACGTGCACCTTGTCAAGATTTCACAAATCGGACGCTCAAAATTGCTCATAGTACATGACCAAGTAAGAATCGAAAGAGGTCTTTGTTACGTGTTGTAGTATTGGCTCTTTGGTGAGGTATGGAACATTTGGATATAGTGGCTAACACACGATCAAACGTGATCAATAACACACAAAATCCTACTTTCTAAAATCCGAAGCTTATAATCGCTTCACCTTTCCCAATTTACCAAACTCTCATTCGAAACCCTTTCGTTCACTTACTTTCCCGACTTTTATTTCACAACACTTAGAAGCTTTTTGTATTTGTTTCTTTTTACTAAACTTAGCCTTTAAATTAGACTTTTGACTTGGACGCACGCTTTATCACTTTTCTTGATTTGTGTTAGAGTTTTTTTTTTCTTTTTTTTTTTGTAGAAGCAACTCAAAACCCGAAACCATCAATTGATTTCCCGACAAAGCACTTTCATTGGTGGATTTAATTAAATGATCAAGCATCTAGTGCGCAGCAGCTCCACAAAGAACCCGCTCATAGGCACCTGTCTTGACGTCCCAAATGTATAGAATATCAAGCGCATCCGATTTTTCCGAACGGTTCGGACACAAACATGCTATGTAATTTCTCAAACCAGATACTGAGGCACAAGCCAGACAGCAACATGAGGTCTCCATAACTTATGTTCCTTGACAGGAAAGCAAATAGACTCAATGCGAAGCAGATACTTATCAAATTGTACAAAAAAATAATGACAGTCTCACATCAGACGAATGCGATACAACTGGGATAACAGATAGAGGATCGAACTTGAATATACCACTCAAATAATATATCTTGTATATAACACCTCTACCTCTGTTATTCCATGCTACGAACTCTCTTACAAAACCATCATTTGGGATACTAACATCATCTCCAATAAATATGCCACTCACTACGTATAACCCGCCTTCAGAACAAAGTTGATCGTTCGAAAAATATATCTTGCCAAAAAAAGTCCCATTGTCTGCTTGTCTAAATGTGCAGTACGTTCGATGCACAAGGGCCACAACATACCCACAGTCTGCAACGGACACTAATGATCCCTTCTCGATCAAATCGTCTGCCCAATCCATCACTTCTGAAATTGAGAAATCTTTTGGTAAAACATGCACATTTACCCCTTTTGGATCAGTAGGCTCCTTCACTATTGGAAAATATAATACCTTACCAAAAGAATCAATAATCACAACACATTGTTTCTCTATCTCTTCTAAAGGCAAAACTACAGTAATGGACTTCAAAGGTCTAAGAGATAAATTCCCATGGAAAACTATGTGGACTATCGTAAGAGTAAAACTGTCAACGATTACAACTGTACACTTCAAAGGATCGGGGCTTTTTATTTCTCTATCCACTAAAGACTCGTGTTTTTAGCTAATGAAGTAACAGGTAATGCATACGTACCTAATATTATTGGGTAATGGCCTGATCATGACCGAACTGCCCACCCAAGGAGGGAGTTTCCTTCTTCGCCTACAGTGTCCACTTGCTTGACTCCAAACGCACAATACACCATCACTGCAAGCACTCATTAGTGAACCGTTGTTAATTGAAGCAGGGTTCCACACTAGTCGAATTAGTTAACTTTCCATTTTCGGATGCCTCAAATGGAAAGCAAAGGCCTAGGTCAGCTATTGGAGCAGCGTGACCACACAACATCGCTACTGGTTTCATTTCTTGATAAATAAGCACGCATTATGATAATGATAAGTGGCTATTATAAAATAAAACTAAAAACTAAGGTTATTCTAGTGGCTAAAAAACCACTCACTAATAAATATAGGTAGGGAGATTCATTTGTTTAAGAATGACTTACAATGAAACAAAAAATTAAACAAGTCTTTAAATCTATGACAAATACCCCAAAACTATTTTCTACTAAACCTGAAAGTTGAGAGGGGAATAGAAGATGTAATGTTCTCAATTATTATTATATCAATTTGAAGAAATCACTAATTATGTTTTCAAGGCCTCAACTTCATCATCCTGTATAGATCAAAAACGTTAACCAGTACCTAAATCATAATAGTAGTCTCTACTTCTCCTTCCCTTTCAACTACATATCCCTATCCTGAGGCCTGAGCAGCATATTCTCAGCAAGTGAATAAATTTATGCGGAGCATAGTCAACATAGGTCTACTTTTTTCAGGCAATATTGTTTTCTTAATCACCTTAGTATCAATAAAATCAAGTTTCATTCATGGTTAAAAAATTAACGAAACCGAGTAATCAGAGAAGCCAATGCATACCACTGTGACGCAACATTGACAATCAGCAAGACTTTGCCTTTGTAGGTACCCAGATTTACATCATTACCCTTAGCATCATGCAACATACAACTTTTAGATGCAATAACATTTTCCACAATCAAAAAAAAAAAAAAAGGAAAAAGAAAACCCAGCAAAAATTGAACAAATAGCATTTTGGGCATATGCCCTAATCAAAAGAAAACACACATTTTATTATGCTAAAGCTAAATCAATTAAGAACAAAAAAGTGATATCATTGAATTAATAAAAATAATCACCACTCACCAAATCAAGATCCAATAACAAATACACCAACAAGATTTCAGAAACGTAAAACAAAAGGATTTGATAAATCTACTACATGCGCATAGGATGAAGATCAATGAGCAAACAACGCCTCCGTTAAACATCAATGAGCTTATGTCCAGAGTGAATTCTCGGCAAAAAATTATTTACAGAGAGTAGAAAAAGTTGATACCTTTACAGTGAATTCGTGGATTGATTGGGGTGGGCTGGATTGGCTGGCCATCTTTTCTGTAATCTAGCTTTAATCGACTGAGATAACAAGGAAGCTGGATAATTACGCGGTGAACTGAAATCAGCTGCATGTTTTTTCATCTTCTAAATTGGATAGTTGTGAATCAATTCATTTCCTCTTCTAAATTCCTCAGTCCTCTTCACATTCAGCAGATGTACTTTCATCACCTGCATGTTTTTGGTCATTACTCCTGGAGATAAAAACATGCATGATGTACAAAAATGTAACAAGACTGTGAAAAAGAAGCTAGTTCTAAGAAACATAATATTGAAAAAGAAATAAATCAAAAAACAGCAGCAGGTTAAGGCAAGGAGTAAAACTTTAAAATGCTCCTATATAATTTTGAGAAACTATATGTGAGTCTGATTCAAATGGCAGATAAACATATCTACCCAATTCTTTAAAAGTTGAAACTGTCCACTTATCACTCACAAGGCAGATAAACATAATCAATCAAACAAATTTTAAACAAACCTTAGATGAAATTGAATTTTCGTGAAAAACAAAACCTTAATTTACCAATATATGTATTAAGAATATCAATTCAAAAAGAATAATTCTCTCAAGTTTTCCATTGATTGAGCCTTAATCATTCATAACCCCAAGTCGCCATGTTCACCTCAGCCTGTCTCAAACCCCAACTTCACCTTTTCAGTGGAGCCATCAATCTGACACTGAACCAAACTTTTACGCATCCCTTTTTAAAATATTTAATAAAGCATGTAAGTTTGCTCGCAAGAGTACGAGGAACTTGTAGGATGGTGAGTTTGACTCGAGTCGATTCTCTCGAGGACAACTGTTCGGTTTTATTGGATATTTCTCTTCAATTCTCAAACAAATAAATTATACATACAATTTGGGTTTTTTTTTGAAGAACTTGAATTGACCATAATGAACTAAGCTATATTAAGGCTAAATCTAACTAAACTAATTATCTTGAACTAGATTATCAACTAAATTAACTAAATTACTTAAACTAATTAACTAACTGAAAATTAAACTAAAACTAAATTAAATTAACTAAACCTAGATTAATTAACTACCTAATTAACTAATTAATAATTAAAAGGGTCTAAGAAATAATTTTCTGCTAAGGGTTGCTGCTAACCGTTAGTGCTAAGGGTTACTGCTAAGGGTTTCTGTTACCCGTTAGTGCTAAGGGTTACTGCTAAGGGTTGCTGCTAACCGTTAGTGCTAAGTGTTGCTGCTAAGGGTTGCTGTAACCTTTAACTGTAACGGTTAAAAAAATCTAAAACTAAACCAAACTATATCTTGCATGCATGAATGAATTTCAACGAAACAAAGCATCACACATTCAACATAAAGCATGAAAAACTAATTATAAACTAAAAATAATAAACTAAATACGATCAACGAATTCAAACGAAACACGAACATAAACTAACTATTATTCGAACTTGAAAACTAATTATCGAAACTAAGAAAACTAATTAAGAGGTTCAGATTACTTGCTATAGCTACTGGAAACTGAATGTTCTTCGGCTATTCCGAAGAGAAACGCTGCGAAATGGACGAAAATGGATGAACGGCGTCAAACGGGCTCCGAAACTCGTCTTCGTCGAGTCTTCGATTTCCCCGTCAATCTCTGCGTTTTTAGTGTTTTTCTCCAACTCTAAACCCTAGGATTATGTTTATGGTAAGTATTTAGGGTTACCCCACACACACCCCGACCTAGATGATCGAAATTCGGATTAAGGAGGGTATTTATAGATATTTTTCCGCGAACTGGGCCAAAAAATCTGTTTCTGGGCCCGCTAACGGTTGGTTGCTAATGGTTGGTGCAACCGTTAGCAGCAACCGTTAGGTGTATATATTTTCTTTGCATTTCTGTTCGACGACAACAGTTGTAAGGAAACCGTTCTGGAAAGTTACCGCTCTGAATTCAGCATTCTAACCGTTAGTATCAGTTCTCAGTAACCGTTAAGGTTAGCGGTAACAGCTAACGGTTGGAATGTAACCGTTAGCCTCAATCAACATGAATTCAGCATTCTAACCGTTAGTATCAGTTCTCAGTAACCGTTAAGGTTAGCGGTAACAGCTAACGGTTGGAGTGTAACCGTTAGCATCAATCGACATCAGTTCCAGCATAATAACCTTTCTAGAAAGTCTGTCAGCTTCAATTCTTGCTACTTCTTCACCGGAAAGCTCGATCTTTGATTCTCGATCATCATAATTCATCTCTAACGTGCTGAACTCTTCCGGTTACTTAGCTATAAAGTGAAAAACCACAATTAATCACTTATTTGCATCAATTTAGCTCAAATTATGGGAAAACAAGTTGGAAGTACAAAAATACAAAAATAAGCATAAACTATCCAACTTATACCAAAAATAATAAGAAAAAGCAATTAAAATACAAACTAAAATCAAGACAATTACGTGCTAATCAACTACCCCACACTTTATTTGTTTGTTCGTCCTCGAACAGACGTTAAATTCAAAGTATAACTAGAATGAAAATAAGTTCGAGCAATGAGTCCATGCGTCGCTACATAGATAATTTCGAAAAATATAGGCACTAGTCACGCAACGTCAAACACTCCACCCTTATTATATTATCGCTTCAAAAACAATTTCATGCATCCTCTCAAAGGAAAATATATAGGGGTGATCACTCAAAGCACTCAAGCAGTTGCTGCATAGGACGTGTATACGCTCAAATCATACAAATACATGAACAATAAATAAGCCACGGAAAATCAATCTATTTTCAATCACAAATTAAGTGTGCTGTCAAAACTAAGAATCGGAAAAGGACTTTACGGGTTGTAATGTAAGGCTCTTTGGACGGGTATGGAATATATAAGTCGTGTGGTCTAACTCGTGATCAAACATGATCAATAACTCACTCAACCTAACCTAAACACGAAGCAATTTGCTTCACACCTCGTACAAAAGAAAAACCTCACTAAACGCTCATAATGTAGCCTTTAAAATAGGCTATTTCCCGACTTGCAAACCATAAACCGACTTGAAACTCAAAAACCACTTAATCACAACTCTTGCCTTTAAACATTAGGCTTCAAGAAAATAAACAATAAAACTCAAGCCTTTATTAGCACGTAAGCAATGACTAACAAAAATTCAACTAGACTCACCATCCTTATTTATCTTTTTCTCTTTTTTTATTTTGTCCTTTTTTTATTTTCATGGGATCTCTCTCTCTCTTCTTTTTTTTTTTTTTTTTTTTTTATTGAAGGATGGTGATCCTTTATTACAAAAAATCATAAAATTCCTAATAAAACTCTCCAAAACACTAATAACCAATAAAAATAACGAACTCCTACCCCACGTTTTTAATGGGTTTGTAGGGGTCGACTCAATAAAATCACTCATGGTTATAGGCATGGATTATTTGGCTATGATTGGCTCATTCAGAATTTATAGTGGCTAAAATATATGTATATGGCCGGAATAGGGTGTTATATGTGCCTTAACGTCATTTTCAAAGTCAACTACACACAGCGGTTTCAAAGAGATATCAAATCAGAAACTCATTTAAGCACATGCAAAGATGATAAATACTCAGGCTACTCAATGGTTTTTTAGCATGAAAAAGTTTTGAATTGACGCTGCTTTTAAGGTTTTATGAAATCAATTGCGTCCAAGTACCACTTTACAATATATAAAAATAATTTTGAAAAATTTATGCACTTATGCACGCTCAAAGACAAGAACAAATAATCATACATAGTCAARTTCGATAGGCAAGCCATACAAACACAATATTAGCGCAAGAATAGCGATCAATCACGTTAAATTATGCATTTCAAAACAAAGACATCAAATTGCACACAATTTTCATCATACTCAATACTCAACCACCCCCCTCCCTAAAAACTTGGCAATCTCCTGATTGTCATAAATATAAAATAAAATAAGAGCAAGGGAGATAAGAAAACATCCCTGAAAATTCAATGGCCGATTCTCTCTAAAAATGCATGTGCAATTATCCTTCGACTTAGATCGCGTGACTAGATTGTCCCGAACAAACCTATAAACAAAATCAAACAAACAAACAAAAAAAAAAAACGTGATTGCGATCAATTGCTACGCGCAAGTGCCCGGTGGCACATCTTTTGGGTTTTGAAATGGCCGGATTACGGCTCAACGTCGTAAATGGCTGAGTTGTAGCTTATTAAAATGTTTCCGGACTGCGGCTAACTTGGGTCAGAATGCGACCTCGATCGAAGAAAATTAGACGACAGATTCTACTAGCGGTAAGCTCATCGTTATCCCTGATTGTTGCGTTGTAGTGGTAGGTTCAGCGGTTGATCATCATTTTTAACGCCTCGAGTGGAACTAGCGGTAAGGCCTTGCGGTAGCGAGCTACCGCTAAATAACCGTTAGTTGTTAAGAATAAGCGATTTTATCGTATTTTCTGCACATCAACACACATATAAACGTACCACGACAATTGACACAATATAAAGACAAAAATAAAATAAATAAAAATCAAAAGAAAATTAAAGAAAACGAAAACTAACGAACGCTTGGGTTGCCTCCCAAGAAGCGCAACATTTAACGTCATATGCTCGACGCATTTTCGCTTGATCAATCTCCATCTCGTGGTGGGTCCACGAACTCCTTCTTGGTACGATCACGACCCTTCATATAATCCTTGAAATAAGGCCTAAGTCGATACTTGTGAACTTAGAAATTCGACTTGTCACGCTCATCGTATAGAGTGGCAACTCCATACTCATCCATCTCCTTTATTAAAAATGGTCCACTCCATGCGACTTTGAAATTGGTTGGGTCAAACTTACGTTCGGGATAATACAACACTAATTCCCCAATCTCATACTGCAAGTTTTTAATTTCCCTTGAGCGAACCTCCTTCGATTTCTTCTTTTTCGGTATCCAAGAGCTGTTGAACGCCTCGCCCTTGATCTTTGTACGTGAAAAAATTTTAATGGGGTCGAGGGAATCAGAAATTGAACGAATTATTGGTGGCTTCAACTCCACATCCAATTCATCTTTAAATTCTTCAATAACATCGCTCATGTCGATACCTAGTAACTCGATCAAATCTTCTCCACTCAAACGCTTCTCGTCATCAAACTCATCAACCTCCTTATCGAAGTCATCTTCTTGAGTAACCTCCTCCTCCCTCCAAGATTTGGCGTCGTCCCTGTCGTCTGATTCGTTTAGAACCTCGACTCCAATAATCTCGTGAATGCATGATGTAACGGGATCAACAAACGAGCAGTCATCTATCATGGCAGGGGCAGGAGTATTTTGAATATCCTTTAGAGAAAACGTCACTTTCTCGCCCAAAACGGTCATGGTCATCCTCCCTTTGTTAACATCAATTATCGTATGGGAAGTAGACATAAACGGGCACCCCAATAAAATGGTATGTTCGGTGCTCTCAGCTAGTACTTCGCCAATGTCCATAACCACAAAATCAACCGGAATTACGAGCTCTCCAACTTTTACTAAAACATCCTCAACTATTCCTAAGGGTCGTCGGGTTGAGCGATCGGCCAATTGTAGGCGCATGGTTGTCGGCTTTAGTGGTCCAAGATCAAATGCTTGATAAAGTGAATATGGCATAAGATTAATTCCTGCTCCGAGATCTAACATTCCCACTGCTTTTTGTCCATTAGCCAACGAAATGGTGATACAAAAACTTCCAGGATCACATTCCTTGGGTGGCAATGGCTTCTTAAAAATCGCGCTAACTTCCTTCGGCAATGTTACGTATTGATCCATCACTAAGCGTCTCTATTTCGAAGCAATTTCCTTGAAAAATTTAACATAGGTAGGCATTGTCTTGATTACCTCCAAGAGTGGTAGGTTGATATTAACATTCTTCAAGAGGTTGTATAGTTCCATGAACCTCTTGTTCTCTTTTGCTGGACGCAACCGGCTCGGAAAAGGAACAACATCTTCAATTCTCATCGTTGATTGCTTCGGCAGTGATGGCTCGTCTTTGCCAAGGGTGTTGTTCGGAATCGTCCCTTGAATGGATCCAGGAACATATCTATTAGTGGATTTATGTATCTTGTCTACTGGTGTAGAGATAATTTCCTCATCCTGGTCCACTATGCCATTGTCGACCTTCTTCCCACTTCGAAGGACATGAACTGCCGATGCCTGTTCTGCTTGGCTTGGAAGTTTACCTCTTTCGTCCGAGAGTTTGGCTAAGTGAGTTGATATTTGGCCTATTGCTACTTCAAGTTTCCCCTGCCCAGCTGTATTCTCAGATATAGCCCTCTTCATGTCATTGATTTTATTTTTAACCTCAGCGAGTCCATCTCAATTTTTAAGAGTCTCGGCCACTTGATTCTGCTGCCAAACCAATAGCTGATCCGTTGACTGAAATGTCGTAGGCACCTGCCCTTGCGTATTAATTTGTGGAGGTGGCAGTGGTGCTTGAGCATATTTTGGTGGAGGATATTGCGGGTCAGGTGGCATATAATTCGGACTTCCTGGGCCCCACTTGAAGAGAGGATTATCACGTTGCGGCGTGTACTTCTTTTGATTCGAATAATTTTGGATCGCGTTAACATCCTCATGCTGCTCAATGTTGTTTGGACACACGTCCGCTGAATGCTGGGGGGATCCAGATTGGTTACAAGTTACATTCATCTTCTGTGCAGCGGCCTTCCTCGCCTGCTCGGCTTTCCAAGCTGCTAATTTCTCGTCAAATATCTCCTCAAATTTCGCCTTGACTAACTTGCCGTCATCTAAGTCAGGATCGAGAATGGGAATCTCATTGACCTTCATTTT
This sequence comes from Phtheirospermum japonicum, assembly GCA_014905375.1. Taxonomy (NCBI): domain Eukaryota; kingdom Viridiplantae; phylum Streptophyta; class Magnoliopsida; order Lamiales; family Orobanchaceae; genus Phtheirospermum; species Phtheirospermum japonicum. The sequence continues at coordinate 414,611 of BMAC01000805.1, read as the reverse complement.
ACGAGGCCGAGAGTTGGTTTATCGAGATTTCTCGCTTTGCTTCTCCAACACCCGTCTCGCCTCGGTCGCTGTCAAGTCTCCGAAATCTCCTCCTGCTGCTATCTCTACCTCTCGTTTCCCGTTGTCCAATAATCCATCGAAGAAAAAGTGGTTAGTCATCTACGGAGAATAGTTGTGGTGGGGGCAAGCTTGTAAAAGTGTCTTGTAACGCTCCCACGTTTCATGAAATAGCTCTCCATCCAACTGTTCAAAGGTGGCAATTTGCCTNCGAAGGACATGAACTGCCGATGCCTGTTCTGCTTGGCTTGGAAGTTTACCTCTTTCGTCCGAGAGTTTGGCTAAGTGAGTTGATATTTGGCCTATTGCTACTTCAAGTTTCCCCTGCCCAGCTGTATTCTCAGATATAGCCCTCTTCATGTCATTGATTTTATTTTTAACCTCAGCGAGTCCATCTCAATTTTTAAGAGTCTCGGCCACTTGATTCTGCTGCCAAACCAATAGCTGATCCGTTGACTGAAATGTCGTAGGCACCTGCCCTTGCGTATTAATTTGTGGAGGTGGCAGTGGTGCTTGAGCATATTTTGGTGGAGGATATTGCGGGTCAGGTGGCATATAATTCGGACTTCCTGGGCCCCACTTGAAGAGAGGATTATCACGTTGCGGCGTGTACTTCTTTTGATTCGAATAATTTTGGATCGCGTTAACATCCTCATGCTGCTCAATGTTGTTTGGACACACGTCCGCTGAATGCTGGGGGGATCCAGATTGGTTACAAGTTACATTCATCTTCTGTGCAGCGGCCTTCCTCGCCTGCTCGGCTTTCCAAGCTGCTAATTTCTCGTCAAATATCTCCTCAAATTTCGCCTTGACTAACTTGCCGTCATCTAAGTCAGGATCGAGAATGGGAATCTCATTGACCTTCATTTTACGAGGCCGAGAGTTGGTTTATCGAGATTTCTCGCTTTGCTTCTCCAACACCCGTCTCGCCTCGGTCGCTGTCAAGTCTCCGAAATCTCCTCCTGCTGCTATCTCTACCTCTCGTTTCCCGTTGTCCAATAATCCATCGAAGAAAAAGTGGTTAGTCATCTACGGAGAATAGTTGTGGTGGGGGCAAGCTTGTAAAAGTGTCTTGTAACGCTCCCACGTTTCATGAAATAGCTCTCCATCCAACTGTTCAAAGGTGGCAATTTGCCTCCGAAGATGCCCCGTAGTTTGGGCCGAATAGTACTGGTTTAAAAACTTCTCGCTGATCATATCCCAGTCAGTCAATGAGCCAGGATCTAGGGATAGTAGCCATGACTTTGCCCTGTCCTTCATGCTGTATGGGAAACAAATCATTTGTACCTCCTCTTGGTTAAGTCCATGAACCACAAATCTTCCAACCTCATCAACAAAATAGTTKAAAAATGCCAAGGGGTCTTCATGAGKACCTCCGTGAAAAGTCGGGAGTAGGTTGAGTTGATGCGGTTTAATCTCCACTGTCCTTGCGGTAGGTCCAAGAACAATGGCGGACCTAAAAGGTACAACCTTTGGACGTGCTAAATCGCGTAGTCTCGGTGCACGATCTCCCCTTGGTTCTCGGTCATTAACTCTCTCGTAAGCGTAATTATTCTCGTGCTCATATCTCCTCCCGAAATTGTTTTGTTCGTAACCATGATCTTGATTTGCCAACAACTCGTTCACGTGCCTTTGATTGTTAGCATACGCGTTATGCTGCAGAAACTCTCTGTCCCTGAACGCCGCGTTCTCGATGTTGTGTTGGCGAATAACATTTTTGTTCATCTCTTCGTTGTGCCTTATATTCGCCATGTTGGGTTGGTGATTGATCACGTTGTGCTGCTGGTTCATTCCTTCATTTTGTCCCGCGTCTTGTCTTGCATTCTCCTCGTTTTGCTGATAATTAGCCCAAAAAGCTTGTGGTAGTGGTTGTCCTCGCAAAACGATTGGCTCACTCCCATACCCATTTCGAATTAGGCGTGGAGGTGATCTTGGTGGGGAATTGCCATTCCGAATCGAATGTGCTCCTAGCATCGTGTTGGGAACTTGGTCGCAAACAAAATCGGTTGGTGAAGGCGAAATGTTCTCGGAAAAAATGGGTCTTGGTCTCGGTGGATTTGAACGATGGATGTTGTCAATGAATGGTGCAAGATCGTGTCGAAGTGATCGTCTACCTTGCATCAACTTAACAATACATCAACGTACCAAGTGGAAGAAATCCCGAAACCAAGTGCAAAAATAAAAAGCAAATAATAAAGAAAATAAAAAGAAAAATATCCTTAATTCCTACTCGTTGTCCCCGGCAACGACGCCAAAATTTTGAACCAAACTTTTACGCATCCCTTTTTAGATTATTTAATAAAGCATGTAAGTTTGCTCGCAAGAGTACGGGGAACTTGTAGGATGGTGAGTTTGACTCGAGTCGATTCTCTTGAGGACAACTGTTCGGTTTTATTGGATATTTCTCTTCAATTCTCAAACAAATAAATTATACATACAATTTGGGTTTTTTTTTGAAGAATTTGAATTGAATTAAAATATTATCATTTACTTACAATCTCGGCCGCTTGTCGATTAGCCGGCATGGACCCGCCTCGATGCTTCGCTATACCAGTCGAAAGGCCGCCGGGCTCGCTCATCCTGTTTCGCCTGGCCTTCTCAGATTTCTCCACCTCCTCAGGCCGCTGAAACTCCAACAGCCACCTGTTCGAAGTCGTCTCCCCTACAATAGCAGGTATCGTCCCACTCGTCCGATACGCCTTCCTCCACTCGTATATACGACTCTTATAAGACTCCCGCATCGAGACATAGAATGCCGCCCTGATGGCATTCTCGTCGTACATACGAGTGTCCCACCACACCAATCCCTACAAAATAAATACAATTAGACAAAATAATTAAGTAATTCACTTAACATAAATATATGAGAAATACTTCAAAATTACCCTAAAACGAGGCCACCACGTCTGACGATGGCTCTCCGGGATGTGCTCGTATTTCCACCCATCTGGCTGGATACGAGCCTCGTGTATAGTCCTGAGATAGGTCGGCAAGTCCTTCGACGGACTCCTTAACCTAAAAATTAATAAGTTTATTTCAATATATGTGAAATAATTAAATTATATATTGAACACATAACAAYATTGATTAAAATGTTACTTACCTATTTTCGATCACGACTACCTCGATCCCGGAAGTCCTGACCTCTGTACCAGGCGTGCTCGTCCCCGCCTCATTAGACGGGGTAGGTGGAACAGTATCATCTAGGTCCATGTCGGTGGCATCATCCTCATGGGGTCCCGAAGACGATGAGCCGAGAGAAATCCGACGATGATGAGGACCTCTACCAGGCATCTATCATAAAACATAGTTTTATTAATAATATTTTTTTTACATAAGTATATAATTATATATATATATATACATATATATATATATGTGTGTGTGTGTGTGTCGTTATAATTTGTTCAGATTATCGTTAACACTCATAAAATTTTCAAACCTCATCCCTAACTTTCAAACTCATCTTCGTAGCTTCCTTCGTCTTCTTCAGTTAAATGTAATTCATCGCTTTCTGACTCTTCTGAATCATCATTGACCGACTCGTTGTGTTCGTGATTGAGAGGGTCGTTTAATTGGAAATCAACATCCTCTAATTGTATTGCAGGAAATGTTTCTATAACATCTTCTTGGAAAGACTGTTGTTCAGGCACGCGAGGCTCGATATAATCCACTGTCGATCGAGCTTTGATTTGACAAGTTGCCCACCAATCTAGTTTGTCTCGCTTCAAACTCGGATACGAACTGTAGTGCACTTGAGTCGCTTGGGATGCGAGTACAAATGGCTCGTATCGATTGAATTTACGTTTATGATTGACGTCAACGAGCTTATATTGAGGGTGGATTTTCATTCTGGCTGGAGTTGGATCAAACCACTCACATTTGAACAAGAGCTTCCTTCTGGAAGTTTAAAGCCCGTGATACTCCAATTGAACCACTTCTAGAAGACGATCGTAATAATCCATGTAATCTGGCCCATAATTTGTTCCTCTTATACAAACTCCTGTGCTCGACGTTGATCGCTCAGACCCATACGAGAGCGTGTGAAATCTAAATCCATTAATCTTACAACCATTGAAAGTGTTCACAACAATCTATCTTCTCTACCGGTAACCCTATACCTCTCAATAACTTCTTACTTTCGTAGAAATTATCTGCAACATTGTTGTCTTCTGGCACGATCTCTTTGATTAAATCAATAAATTGATCATAACATTTTTGAGAAATGCCATGCTCCGATTTTAAATTCATAAGACGAGTAACTAAGGACAATCGATTGTGTTTCGCGCAACCATGATACAAAGGTTTTTTTGCAGCTTTTAGAATATCGAAAAATTTCTTCGCCTCGGGATTAGGTGATTCATCCAACTCAATGTCATTCATGTCAAAATTAGGACCGACAACATCTCGCACCATATCGACGTACGCATTTGATGATGATCCCCCAATTTCAATATCAGCAGGCGATGAGACGTTATTTGTTTCCCCGTGACGAGTCCAAATGTAGTAATCAGCAATGAACCCTTTGGTACCGACGTGGTATTTTATCTCATCGATAGTCCTATAACTAGAGTTTCTACACTTAGTTCGTGGGCAAGGGCATTTTAGCTTATCGCCGTCCCTCTCTGCAGAATCATGCGTGAGTGCAAATTGTACGAAACTATCTACACCGGCCACGAACGCCGGATTTAGAAATCCGGAAATATTCCGTTTGTACATCCAACTACGATCATCAGCCATCCTAAGATTTTTCAGAATTAAAGAAGGTGGCTAAATTTCGGCAGCAATACGAGAAGAATGAGTAATTCGAATTGTGATTGGTAAGGCTTCTATCCCATTCAAGAAGGTGACGTTTAGTAGTATGTATTATCTTAAAATATGCATTTTTCTTAGATCCAAAATTTCGGCAGCATCTCCCCACAGTTCTCGTAGTGCACGTATATTTCAGTGCACCCGAGAACAATTCGAGAGATGCAGAAACCGAAATTTCAAAACTAAAAAAAAAACATACACATAAGATAACCATACTACAAGTCACATTCTCAAACTGTCCAAAAATGGGACAATTCGAAATTTAGTATCAAACTCTATATTTGATACTAAATCTCAAACGGGTCTAAGGAAAAGTGGAATAATTCGAAACTTCGTTTCAAATTTTTCAATATGTTATTAATTCTAAAACAAGTGATTTATATGCATCGCGTCACTTCGCCAAGGTTCCAAATAAGCAATTACCACCGTCAGCATTTTTCTGAAAATTTTTGAAAACTTAAATAAAATCCCGTGACACCCTATCACGTTTTTTAAAAACAAATTTGAAAACCCGCTATTGGAGGGACAAAACCTCCCGGCCGGCGCCGTCAC
>BMAC01000805.1:396258-407898 GCA_014905375.1 Phtheirospermum japonicum | reverse complement strand
GTCGAGGAAAGCGATGACCTGTATTCGAGTGCTGTGTGGCTCTTTATAGACAACGTGTCTACTTCAGAATCTACCTAACTAGAAGCAATCTTCTATTAGGATTTATCATTAGATTATTAGGGTTTGCTTTCAAATTTAGGGTTTATTCACCCATTATATTGTATATATATTGTTCATGCATGGGAGGCCGTGGTGATCGGCCGGGATTTAAAAGAATTTTTGTATATATTGTTCATGCATGGGAGGCCGTGGTGATCGGCGGGGGTTTAATTTTGTTTATATATAATATTGTCATTGGTGTTGTTGGTTGTATATACCGTCGGATGTTGACGTGTGGGTGACGGCGCGCGGCCGGGAGGTTTTGTCCCAGCGAATAGGAATTGTTACAATGGCATCGTAAACGCCGACGTCTGATGGCTGGTATCCTCCCTCTACATGTCTTTGTAGAGGAGTGATGAATCGATTTGTGTGCTGATGGTACCATCTTCGATATCCGCTCGCTGTAACCTCACCTGTCTGAACTGGAGGGCCTTCTACCCTGGTCGACCATCGCACCTCCCATGCTTGGACCCATGCATGATGACGTTTTGTCCATCGAACATGATGCTCATGTCCTCGAGAGACACTGTGTAATGGCTCAACGTCAACGGTGGTAGTTGCTGGTGTGTTCTGACGTATGCCGAACTGTTGGGTTACTTGATTGGGAAAATGAATCTCGACAATCGACAAGCATATCAGTGGGCACTGGCTCAGCCAGTTATCAGTCAAGCATCTCTCCCCCAGCACCTGTATTTCAGGTGCGTCCAAGTCGTAGGGTTCCCACGTCCACTGCACATTTGAATAATCATAGTCAATTTTCACCATATCATAACTATAGGCAATATTCATGAGCGTACATTACCTCCCGCTTGTGCACCCGGTCAAGTGACTCGCGGAATACTCGTAACGTACTCCTAGAGCTCCGCGTATAACTATATTCTCTTATCCACCTGCGTAGACATTCAAGTGAAGTTATTAAAATGGTTGCTGATTACTAATACATGTGTAGATAGTATTACAGTTAAAAAAATATACCTAGAACCATAAGGCAGTATAGGCAACGTGACGCCTTCAGCTTGAACGTGAATGGTCCACTCAAGATTGAGAGAAAGCCTCGTGGTCTCTGGCCTGATAGATGAAATTTGGGACCACGCCAAAATCTGCAACAAATCCATGGGGCCACTTATCGTCTTATTATCTTCTGCCACAGCCATAAACAACTCGCGATATAGGTATGCAAGCATAGCACTACCCTAGATAATACCCGATGCCATGGCATCATCCTCTAAATGACGTAGGTAGTGGACAGAAAGATAACTGTTCGTCCCACATGGCATGAATAATGTCTCGAGCAGTAAAAGTGCAATCCCACGAGCGTACTGCACAATCTCCTGCTACGGTGTGTCATCGTCTATATGCCTGCTCATCATCCTGAGATACTCACTCAACGTCGAGATTCTCATACGGCTCGCACCTTTCATCTCCTCCTCAGTACCGATAATCAGTCCTACCATCATTTCGATATAGTCTGCCCAATCATCCCTACTCCACTCGAGATCATCGCCGATCATCGAGGCACCTTCAATCGGAAGACCCCAAATAACAGCCACATCCTGCAAAGTGATAGTCGCCTCTCCCACAGGCAGATGAAAAGTATGCGTCTCGCGACGCCATCTCTCAACTAGAGCGGTGATCAAATGATAGTCCAGCTTCGCGATTGCTCCGCACCGTGCGACCCCGTAAAACCCCAACGATGTAGCACCGACATAACTCGAGGATGCAGTCTCTGATGCTTGTCCCCGAAAATATGAGTTACCGCACGCTTCATCCTCAGAACATCATCTATATGCCCAGCCGCAACGGTCCTCGATCTATGTAAACCCTGCTGGCTCAAGAAATGTGATGCCATCTACAAGATAAATACATACACACGTACTGTAAGATATAAATACACACGTATTGTAAGATAAATACATACACACATACTTTAAGATAAATACATACACACGATACAAAATGAAATGTTACTTAAGGAATTCATACAACACAGATTATTAAACCAACGTCTGTCAATAGGATAATAAACCGAAATACAACATCAATATCAATATTACTAATAGAAATCACACAAAAATTATTCCTGCTAGCGAATTACAACATCGAACTCATGAAAAGATCATCGCCATATCTAATATTAATGTCTGGAACCAGAACGTCCACCGCCTTGTGACGAGCTAGCAACATCTGCCGCGTGGTATTGTTACCTTGCGCGTACTTGTGGTTGGTCCATTTCGTTGGGTATCCTACTACCCCTGATTCGTCCAACGCTCCGCTACCTCCGCGTGTGGGGATCATGAACCAATTCAAAACTTGCCTCGTTCCAGTCCTCCGCATCAGACAATGGCTCAAAACCGGGCTAGAGTAAGTGCGTAAGTACGCAACAGTGCTATAGTAATCTTGGGCGTAAACTCGAGGATCCACTCGAAATTCGGTGCACACCTTTATTGCATGAGAGCACGGAAGTCCACTGCTCTCCCACCTACCATAAGAGCATTCCTTGTTCGACAAGGACACTCAAAAGTTCTGTGCACGAACTGATCCATCGACCCGTATGGAAACTTGGGCCGTTTGTGCCGCCCAGTTATATCCTGTAACGTGGTAAGATGTCCCCAACTGCTGTCTTGACCTGAACACCCCATATATCTTATCTGGCCAAAGTTGTTGCATGTTACGGAGTCTCGTCGCGTCTTTCAAATGATCAAAAAATATATGAATACTTTGGGAAAATGTGATTCGAAAGATGGTAGTTATTAGTAGCCGTCTAGCACATTTCATCACTCCATTGATGGACTCGGACATGTTGGTCGTCAGGATGCCACACCATTTGCCGCCGTCGTGGGACAATGTCCACTTGCTCTTATCAATGCCATCCAAGTACGCAAATGCATCCGGATCAAGCACCTTAATCTGCTCCATTATTTTGTGAAAGACAGTAACCCTGGGTTCTGCTCCAGCTTTGAAACACATATCCTTCAATTTCACAGACTTGGCATGCGTATTGAAGTTAGAAGAGACATGTCGCAAATAAAAAATGTCAGAAGAGAATGCCGAAACTTGTTCTAGTGCACTAAGTAGTCCGGCATGTCGATCAGAAATAAGACAAACCCCTTCTATGTCGCGGATAATATATTTTTCAACCATGTGAAGGAACCAATGCCAGGAGCTGTAACTCTCTGAATCAAAAATTGCGTAAGCTAGTGGTACGACTTGTTGGTTGGCGTCAACTGTAACTGCCATCAGCAACGTGTGCTTGTACTTTCCAACCAAAAAGGTTCCATCAACACTGATCACCCTGCGGCAATGTCTGAAAGCCTCGACACATGGTCGAAATGCCCAAAATACAAACCTTAACATATGCACATCGACAATTCCAGAAGATTTGTGCAGCCACTCGACCACTGTTCCCGGGTTGTACGAATGCAAGGCCTCCATGTATTTCAGCAAATGCTTGACTGACTCCTCCCACGTCCCGTACACATTTTCACGAGCCCGTCGCAAACCTTTCCATGCCTTGTAATATGGCACGTTATAACCATATTCTTGTTCGACTGCACTCTGGACATGCAAAGCACCATATAACGGATCTTTCTCGACGTGGGTGGTAATGAGCATAGCAATCATGTTTTTACACAAATTGGGGTGATCTTTACATGTAAAAGATGCAAGACATCTGTGCGTAGAACCCAATCTTGTGATTACCCATGCGCCCTTCCGTTTACGAAAACTAGCGCGGAGACACCATCCGCATTCGGGTGATTCGTTGATTACTGGATTCGGAACATCCACATCATTCTCACCAAGTGAACTCGACAAGCAAACAACTTTCCAAACCGTTGGATTGCTCAGTACCACTCCATACGTGCACTTGGCGATGCGCGCTGAGTAATCTTGGACAGCCCACATCAAATATTTCTTATCTCTGAATATCATGCCCTCTCAACACTTCTTAGTCTTTATCGTAGTAGTAGTCCAGTTGAGGGACACCAATAGAATCAATTGGAACGTCTTCATATACGTGATCAAAAAATGGTCTGTTCTAGTACAGTGCCGATCCTCTATCCGCTCATTTATGGGTTTTAGGGGCAAGATCGTCCACGGTGGGTTTAAAAGGATCTTCATTTGGTCTGCTACCCCTGAAAGAATTCCTTGTCAGTTTCATGACCATCATCATCTAGTTTATCTAAATTCTGTTCAAAATCGCTTCCTTCCACAGAGTCAATTGAACGAGAGCCACACTCAGCAGAGTTGAGGGCGAGAGTTCTCGAGAAGATACGATAGACGAGTCATCAATGGATCCTCCTGAGACAAACCCAAATCCCAGAAGATCAAAATGAAAAAAATGACATACCAAATTCGTACTTGATTTACAATCCATCCGACGCGTAGATGTTTTAATCTAACAACAATCAAGGCCCACACGATGCCCCAATATATAATCGAGGGCATCACGATGCTCCACCATACAATCAAGGTCCCTACAACTAACAACCATACAATCAAGGCCCACCACCAAATCAACTAGGGGTGAGCAGAAATACTGGGTACCTGGTCCCGGACCCAGAAACGTTTGGGACCCGCTGGGTCCAATCCAAAAAATGGATCCATTGGGACCAGTTCTGGTTCCAAATTCTTGGAACCGTTTATGACCAGTTCCGGTTCTGGGTCTAGACTTTTGAGACCCAGTACCCTGTGGGACCGCTGCTAGGACTTGGTACCCATTGGTACCGATTCTTGAACAGGGTACCCGGTACCAAATCTTTAAGTATATTTAATAAATTTAAGTGTATATTGAGAATGTGTATATTGAGAAATTCTTATGTATTTTGTGGATTTGTAATCTCTTATTATCAATAAGTTTGAAGACTTTCCACTAATGAATGTTGTGGACTTAATATTATATTTTGTATTTGTGCATTTGTCTTCATGAACTTTGGTATTATAATATTATATAATTGATGTAGTAGGAAACTTATTTTTTTTTATATTGTAGAATTACTTTTTGGCAAATAGCAGGAAGCTAATACTAGTGCACTGTGCACTTTATTTTAGGCAAAACCACAATATAGTAGAAAGCTAATGGCATGGAGTCTACGCAGTTTAGAAAATTATTTATTATAAATCTTAAAAAAGAAAAAATCCAAATAAGAATCGGGTACCCAATTCGGAACTGGTTCTAAAAACTTTGGACCCGGCTAATACTGGTTCCGGGACCGGTTCCCTTTTCTTGGACCCGGTTTTGACTGGTTCCGATTCTGGTTCCAAGTAAATTGACTGGGTACCCAGTTCCGCTCACCCCTAAAATCAACCACCGCACCAACATGTCCCACATCTTCAACACGAGCCGCACCAACCATACAATCAACAACAATAATAACAGTACAACCAACAACAACAACAACCTTACAACCACCAACTACAACAACCATACTACCAACTGGCCCGAGGCCCATATATGTAGCCCAACGGGCCTTACCAACAACAAGAGCATCGGTCGACTCGTATGCGAGATTTTGCTTGGCCCGTCTACATCATGCATCCAGTTGGGACCCACATCCCGAGACTATGAGCTCAAGCTAATCCACTTCAACCAATTGTCGTCCTTTTACGGCCTCCCAAACGAAGATCCACTAAATTATATCTAGGAATTCTATGCCGTCATCCAAACCTTTCCACTCCAAGGCCTTCATGAAGATCAATTAAAAATGCGGTGTTTCCCATACACTTTGAAGGATCGGGCGAAAACCTGGCTCATGTCGTTGGAGCTCAATTCTCTTACGAATTGAGACATGGTGTACGGCCGTTTCATGGGGAATAGTATTCGAACCAAACAACGGCTCAAGTTTGGGTGAAGATAGCCTCGTTCAATCAAGAAGATGGGGAAACGTCCCATGAGGCTTTAGAATGTTTTGAAGGACTTCCGATGTAATACCCACATCATCATTACCCGCCCGAACTCATCAAAAAATTCTTCTACGATGGGCTTATCCTTACATTTCAATATATGGTTGACAATGCTACCGGGGGGATATCAGATCAAGGACGGCCCAAGAAGTGTACGACATTTATAAGTCGGTAAGATACAATTCTCAACAGAAGAGCTCGTGATCGAAGAAAGTGGCCGTTCACGAAGTGGAGGTGTTGCGTGCGTCTCATGATGACACGAGAAGGATTGCCGAGTTGATGAGGCAAGTGGCCTCAATGCAAACTAAAAACACACTTCTCTCTCAAAGTGTCCCCCAATCACCAATGCCAACCGAAATATGTGGAATTTTTGGAGTGTACGGGCATGGGGAAGATCTTTCCGAAGCTACCTTCGAGCCGACCAAAAAAATTGAAGAGCAAGCTCAAGCCATTCAAGGCTACCAAGCGAATCAAGCTTGGAAAGGTTATCAAAATCGTTATCCACGCACAATGACCCGTATTCGAAAACTTCAATCCAGGTTGGAGGAATCACCCAAACTTCTCTTGGTCGAATAATTCAAATGGATGGAACCAAGCGTCCAACTCTAGGCAAAAAGGAAATTCTGACCCTCAACAACCATATCAACAACAAAGGGGGCAATGTTCTTTTCAAGCTCGGCCACCTTACCAACCGGCACCACAAGGCCAATCATCTTCCAACCACCTCTACCGACTCAAGAGCCCATTCCACCAACATTGATGAAACATTGCGTACATTTACGTAGTTCATGCAAGGCACCGAGAAAAGGACGGATAGGCTTGAGATGACCATTGGCCAACTTGCCGCACAAATCGGGAAGAACGAGTTGGGAAAGTTGCCAAGTCAACCTTCACAAGCACAAGCCATCACCGTGCTTAGGAGTGGACGAGTCGTGAACAACTACCCTGCTTCATCCGAGGAAAGTTCTATGAAGCCACCCGCTCAAAACGATATTGTGGAGACAAAGACCACCCCGTCCTCAGAAAATGTTGAAAAGGAGGTTAAACCCACTAAGGTTCTCCATAAAGCATCCAATCTGTATCGGCCTCCCATTCCATATCCGAGCCGCCTTCAACCGAAAAGGCAAGATAAGCAATTCCTTGATTTATATAATATGCTTTCGAAAGTTAATGTGAATTTTCCATTGCTTGATGTGATAAGAAATGTCCCTGCCTATGTCAAGTTTTTCAAAGACGTAACATAAAAAAAGAGATGATTTTCTGAAAATGAAAAAATTTGTTTTTCAAATGCGGCGAGCATTATCTTTCGCAATCCCCTTCCTCCTAAGGAAAGTGACCTCGGGAGTTTTTGTATAAAAATAACTTTGGGAAATGGTAAAGTGACTCGGGGTATGATCGACCTTAGGGTGGGGATCAATTTAATTCCTTTCTCTATTTTTGAGCAGTTTGATCTAGGTGAGCTCAAACTGACAAAGATGAGACTTCAATTGGCAGATTGGTCTGTCCGATATCCTAAGGGGATTTTTGAGGACGTCCTCGTGCAAGTCGGAAGCCTCATCGTCCCCATTGACTTTGTGATACTGGAAATGGGGGAAGTGTGAGATGATAGCCGGGAGCACATGATTCTTTTGGGCCGACCCTTCATGGCCACAACCAACACGCTCATAGATGTGAAGAACGGAAATATGACCTTGTCCATTTTAGATGAGTCGGTCACTTTCTCCATCCACAACTTCCAAGAAACACCATCTTCATCCATGAACACCGAACGTTCATTTGTAGATCCAATTGCCCCGCTCGTGCAAGACAAACTCGAAGAAGAATCCATCATCCGTGATTTCCTCACTCAAGATGAAAACTCATGGCTCACCAAGGATAAAGATTGGCTTGAGCCCAATTCCGATGGGGTGATTGTCCTCTGCGAGCTTAGAGGCGAGAAACCAGACATCTAACTGAAGTCCAAACTTACACCCCTTCCGAGTCATTTGAAATATGTTTTCCTTGAAGAAGGCAAAAACAAGCTCGCTATCATTTTCGACGAATTATCAAAGGAAGAAGAGGAGGCCGTGATCGATGTTCTTAATAAGTTCCAGGAAGACATCGGGTGGAGCTTTGGGGACATTAAGGGGATAAGCCCAGCCACGTGCATGCACCATATAGTTTTGGAGGAGGGTACGGAACCGATGTGAGATGGTCAATGCTGTTTGAACCTAAATTTGATGGAGGTAGTGAAGAAAGATATCTTCATATTGATCGACGAGGGAATTATCTTCTCGGTGCCCGATAGTGAATGGGTGAGCCCTGTTCATGTGTTTCCAAATAAAGGCGGAATCACGATCATAGAAAATGACAAGGTAGAGATTGTTCCGACAAGGTTGACCACCGGGTGGCACATGTGCATCGACTGCAGGAAGCTTAATGCCATTACAAGGAAAGATCACTTCCCACTCCCATTCATCGATCAGCTTCTCGATAAGTTAGCTAGTCATCAGTAATATTGTTTCCTCGATGGCCTATCTGGGTATTACCAAGTTTCCATAGCCCCAAAAGATCAGAAAAAAAATAATTTTCACTTGCCCATTCGGAACATTCGCCTTCAGGAGGAGGCATTTTGGCCTACACGATGCGCCGACAACTTTCCAACATTGCATGCTGTCCATCTTCATAGACATAATCGACGACTTCCTCGAGGTCTTTATGGAAGACTTTTAGGTATTCGGTTCATCCTTTACCTCCTGTCTTAATAATTTATCTCAAGTTCTTGAACGTTGTGTTGATATTCATTTGACTCTGAGTTGGGAGAAAAGTCATTTTATTGTTAAGAGCGGTATCGATCTTGGTCTTGTTGTGTCTAGTAGGGGTTTAGAGGTTGATAAATCTAAAACTAATGTTATTGAGAGTCTACCCCCTCCCACTAACGTAAAGGGCATTAGAAGTTTCTTAGGGCACACAGGATTTTATAGACAATTTATAAAAGACTTTTCAAAAATTAGTTGCCTGTTGTGTCAACTGCTTGGTCTTGATGTGCCCTTTGTATTTGATGAGTCATGTTTAATAGCGTTAAATCTACTTAAGGAAAAGTTGACCTCGGCTTCGGTGGTCGTTGCTGCAAATTGGTCCCTCCCTTTTGAAACAATGTGTAATGCATCGAACGATGCGGTGGGGGCCATTTTGGGTCAACGAGTGTATAGTCTTCTCCGTGTAATTTATTACTCGAGTCTTATGTTGAATGAGGCTCAAATAAACTATACCACCATTAAAAAAGAACTTTTAGCCGTGGTGTTTTCACTTGAAAAATTTCGATCATATATAATCGGGCCTAGAGTCATTGTCCATAGCGATCACATGACTCTCCGTCACCTTTTTAGCAAAACTCAAAGTAAGCCGCATTTGATCCGATGGATACTTTTACTTCAAGAACTCGAGTTCGAAATTCAAGATAGGAAGGGAAATGTGGTGGCAGATCATTTGTCTCATTTGAGTGTAGAGGGAAATGTGCATGAGCATGAATGTATAAATGACTTATTTCCTTATGAATTAACATATGCTATTTCTTCTAACCCCAACCCTTGGTTTGCTGACATTGTTAATTATCTTGCTTGTGGCCATTTGAGGGCCGAATTATCCTTCCAAGAATGGAAAACATTTCTTTCTATTTGCAGGAATCACTTTTGGGAGGACCCGTTCCTTTTTCGGTTTGGGAAGGATGGCATCATTCAAAGATGTATTCCCGAGGATGAGAAAAAGAGTATCTTATTGTTTTTCCACGATCAACAATGTGGCAGCCACTTTGAAGGACAAAAGATCGCTTTTAAGGTCCTCTAGTCGGGATTCTATTGGCCGACACTCTTTAAGGATTCTCACAAGTTTTGTAAGTCCTGTGATTGATGCCATCGAACGGAAAATATTGGCAAGAGGAATAAGATGCCAATGACGAGCAATCTTGTGGTGGAAATTTTTGATGTGTGGGGCATCGACTTCAAGGGACCGTTCCTGACATCTATTGGGTATGAGTAAATCCTACTCGCCGACATTGACCATGTGTCCAAATAGGTTGAAGACATCCCCACCAAGACATGCGACGCCAAGGTTGTACTCAAAATTTTGCAAGAGAACATTTTCAGTCGGTTCGGGTTCCCGAGGGCCATTGTTAGCAATGGAGGCACCCGTTTCTGTGCAAAATCATTCGAGAAATTGATGACAAGATATGTGATCAAGCATAAGGTGTCCACGGCTTATCATCCTCAGACTTCGGGCCAAGTCGAGATGAGCAACAGGCAAATCAAGGCCGTTCTTGAGAAAACCATTCAATCGAGCCGTAAAGATTAGTCGGCTAAGCTTATCGATGCTATTTGGGCATACCGGAAGGCGTGCAAGACGGTCTTTGGAACCAGCCCTTGTCAGATGGTATATGGAAAGGCGTGCCACCTTCCGGTCGAGATGGAGCACCAAACCTATTGGGCTATACGAGTGGTCAATTTCGATTTGACGCAAGCTGGCACTGTACGAGGGCTACAACTTGAAGAGCTCGACGAGATACGGAATGAGGCTTATGAGAATGACCATATAAAAGAAGAAAGTGAAGCTTCAACACAACAAGAAGATCATCACTAAATACCTCAGAGCCGACATGCAAGTCTTATTGTACAACTGTCATCTCTGGTTGTTTCCCGGAAAGCTTAAGTCAAGATGGAGTGGCCACTTTCTAGTTGAAGACGTGATGTCGTACGGGGTGGTGAGGTTAGTTAATTAGAGGACCAAAGAGAGATTTTAAGTCAACGGCCATCACGTCAAGCCGTATTCACAAGGATCGAGAGTGATTCATGCTGAGGAGACCGAAACTCTCAATGACCCATCTACTGCCTAGACGGCGTGAATTCATCAAGCTAGTGACGTTAAACAAGCGCTTCTTGGGAGGCAACCCAAGCATTTTGTATCCTTTTTGCGATTTCTATATGTTTTCTCTCTAACATTTCTTTGTTTTTGTATTTTTTCTGTTTTGCTTTGTTTTCCTTGGTTGTTAGTACAGTTGGGGGAGTTCTCACAGGTTTGGATTTCTGATTGAAAAACGTTGATCATTTGAGCAAAAATGAGGCACAGGGAAGCATCCGTCGATCAACGGTCGGCGTCGACTCTACTGTGCAGCCAGCGTCGATCGACCAACCTATCGATGACATGTTGACGAGGTCTCTATCCATTCCATCGATGCTCTGTTGGTCGACGCAAGTGGTCGACGAAGTCTCTATCCCGATCATCATTTTCGTGGTCGACAAGCTCTCTGTCACAATTGTTGACCCTTCATCGATCGATAGCCCATCGAAGCCAACCCGGAATTGGCCCATTCACTGACTTAAAACTCGGGTACTTTGACCCGACCTGCAACCAAACCGAACGCCCACAGTTCCTTTATAAAAAAAATGCCCCCCTCTTCATTCTTCCTCACTTTTCACACTCAACACAACAAAAGTCTCCAACGGTTACATTCTTTCTGTTCTTCTTGTTCCTTCCAAAACAACAACAACTTTCCCTCAAATTCCTGATGATTCACTCCATTTTCGGCAATACTCATACCAATTTTATTCAAACCCAGAAGACTTACTCATAATCCCCATTCCTCTTCCTTTCTCCACCATAAACAAG
>BMAC01000805.1:240317-367344 GCA_014905375.1 Phtheirospermum japonicum | reverse complement strand
CTTCATGATACACATAGCACGTAGATTTAAGCATGTAAAATTGAACATAGATAAGTCGGTGGTCCCTACCTCGTAAAATGTCGTGGAAAGTCGAGTGATATGCACGTAGTTGAAATCCTAAGTCCCCTTAATGCTCGTCACCTAATAAATTAGAAAAAATATATTTAATTAGTATTTTTCATATTTAATGTAGTAATAATAATGATAATAGTAATAATAATACAATAATAATGATAATAATAATAATAATAATAATAATAATAATAATAATAAATAATAATATAATAATAACAATAATAGTATTAATAATAATAGTCTAATAGCAATAATAATTTAAAAGGACTGGAGTGCAGCTTTTAAATTTTGTTTTGGGCTGGATAGGGGTTATTGGAAATCTGGGGTTTCAATTGAAAAGGGTTAGAAGCTGGGGGTCAATCTGCAGAATTGGAAAAAGTTTGTTGGGATAAAAGGGGAGCCCCAGCCCCTTTTCTTCCCCAGAGCCCGTCGTCCTCTCCTCATTCTTCCTTTCTTTCTCCCAAAACTTAGAAATCGGCCACGGCAATGGAAAAATCGGCGCCCCTCCCTTCTTCAATTCTCGCCGGCGGCTAAAGGGGTGACTCCTGGCAGCGTTTTTCCGGCGTAAACCCACACCGGCAGACAGCGACGGCGGGTGCGATTGATTTCCTTCTCCGTCCAGAAATCGGCGCAGCAAAGGCCCCCCTTCGGCTCCACCATGGCGGCGTCTCGGCGAACGGCATTAGCGACAGTAGCGGCACTCGGGTCAGTTCCGGCGGCTCTCCGCCTTCTTCGGCATCAACGTGGTGGCACGATTCGTCGGCGGCGACGGGGTTATGGGCCAGAGGGTGTGCCGGAGGAGATAGTGGTGGCTCTCGGGCTGTGGTTTGGCTAAGTTGGGTTTGGTGGTGGTGGTGGCGATCCGGATGGTTCGACGTGGTGGATGATCGGGCTGTGGTGGTGTGGTCGTCGACGGTAGGGATGGCTTGGCTTGGTGCCGCTGTGGGCAGGCGTGATTCATCGCAGCTAAGTTGGGCCCAACTTAGCTGCGATGAATCACGCCTGCCCACAGCGGCACCAAGCCAAGCCATCCCTACCGTCGACGACCACACCACCACAGCCCGATCATCCACCACGTCGAACCATCCGGATCGCCACCACCACCACCAAACCCAACTTAGCCAAACCACAGCCCGAGAGCCACCACTATCTCCTCCGGCACACCCTCTGGCCCATAACCCCGTCGCCGCCGACGAATCGTGCCACCACGTTGATGCCGAAGAAGGCGGAGAGCCGCCGGAACTGACCCGAGTGCCGCTACTGTCGCTAATGCCGTTCGCCGAGACGCCGCCATGGTGGAGCCGAAAGGGGGGCCTTTGCTGCGCCGATTTCTGGACGGAGAAGGAAATCAATCGCACCCGCCGTCGCTGTCTGCCGGTGTGGGTTTACGCCGGAAAAACGCTGCCAGGAGTCACCCCTTTAGCCGCCGGCGAGAATTGAAGAAGGGAGGGGCGCCGATTTTTCCATTGCCGTGGCCGATTTCTAAGTTTTGGGAGAAAGAAAGGAAGAATGAGGAGAGGACGACGGGCTCTGGGGAAGAAAAGGGGCTGGGGCTCCCCTTTTATCCCAACAAACTTTTTCCAATTCTGCAGATTGACCCCCAGCTTCTAACCCTTTTCAATTGAAACCCCAGATTTCCAATAACCCCTATCCAGCCCAAAACAAAATTTAAAAGCTGCACTCCAGTCCTTTTAAATTATTATTGCTATTAGACTATTATTATTAATACTATTATTGTTATTATTATATTATTATTTATTATTATTATTATTATTATTATTATTATTATTATTATCATTATTATTGTATTATTATTACTATTATCATTATTATTACTACATTAAATATGAAAAATACTAATTAAATATATTTTTTCTAATTTATTAGGTGACGAGCATTAAGGGGACTTAGGATTTCAACTACGTGCATATCACTCGACTTTCCACGACATTTTACGAGGTAGGGACCACCGACTTATCTATGTTCAATTTTACATGCTTAAATCTACGTGCTATGTGTATCATGAAGCCCAACTTAGCTGCGATGAATCACGCCTGCCCACAGCGGCACCAAGCCAAGCCATCCCTACCGTCGACGACCACACCACCACACGCCCGATCATCCACCACGTCGAACCATCCGGATCGCCACCACCACCACCAAACCCAACTTAGCCAAACCACAGCCCGAGAGCCACCACTATCTCCTCCGGCACACCCTCTGGCCCATAACCCCGTCGCCGCCGACGAATCGTGCCACCACGTTGATGCCGAAGAAGGCGGAGAGCCGCCGGAACTGACCCGAGTGCCGCTACTGTCGCTAATGCCGTTCGCCGAGACGCCGCCATGGTGGAGCGAAGGGGGGCCTTTGCTGCGCCGATTTCTGGACGGAGAAGGAAATCAATCGCACCCGCCGTCGCTGTCTGCCGGTGTGGGTTTACGCCGGAAAAACGCTGCCAGGAGTCACCCCTTTAGCCGCCGGCGAGAATTGAAGAAGGGAGGGGCGCCGATTTTTCCATTGCCGTGGCCGATTTCTAAGTTTTGGGAGAAAGAAAGGAAGAATGAGGAGAGGACGACGGGCTCTGGGAAGAAAAGGGGCTGGGGCTCCCCTTTTATCCCAACAAACTTTTTCCAATTCTGCAGATTGACCCCCAGCTTCCAACCCTTTTCAATTGAAACCCCAGATTTCCAATAACCCCTATCCAGCCCAAAACAAATTTAAAACTGCACTCCAGTCCTTTTAAATTATTATTGCTATTAGACTATTATTATTAATACTATTATTGTTATTATTATATTATTATTTTATTATTATTATTATTATTATTATTATTATTATTATTATCATTATTATTGTATTATTATTACTATTATCATTATTATTACTACATTAAATATGAAAAATACTAATTAAAATATATTTTTTCTAATTTATTAGGTGACGAGCATTAAGGGGACTTAGGATTTCAACTACGTGCATATCACTCGACTTTCCACGACATTTTACGAGGTAGGGACCACCGACTTATCTATGTTCAATTTTACATGCTTAAATCTACGTGCTATGTGTATCATGAAGCCCAACTTAGCTGCGATGAATCACGCCTGCACACAGCGGCACCAAGCCAAGCCATCCCTTACCGTCGACGACCACACCACCACACAGCCCGATCATCCACCACGTCGAACCATCCGGATCGCCCACCACCACCACCAAACCCAACTTAGCCAAACCACAGCCCGAGAGCCACCACTATCTCCTCCGGCACACCCTCTGGCCCATAACCCCGTCGCCGCCGACGAATCGTGCCACCACGTTGATGCCGAAGAAGGCGGAGAGCCGCCGAACTGACCCGAGTGCCGCTACTGTCGCTAATGCCGTTCGCCGAGACGCCGCCATGGTGGAGCCGAAAGGGGGGCCTTTGCTGCGCCGATTTCTGGACGGAGAAGGAAATCAATCGCACCCGCCGTCGCTGTCTGCCGGTGTGGGTTTACGCCGGAAAAACGCTGCCAGGAGTCACCCCTTTAGCCGCCGGCGAGAATTGAAGAAGGGAGGGGCGCCGATTTTTCCATTGCCGTGGCCGATTTCTAAGTTTTGGGAGAAAGAAAGGAAGAATGAGGAGAGGACGACGGGCTCTGGGGAAGAAAAGGGGCTGGGGCTCCCCTTTTATCCCAACAAACTTTTTCCAATTCTGCAGATTGACCCCCAGCTTCCAACCCTTTTCAATTGAAACCCCAGATTTCCAATAACCCCTATCCAGCCCAAAACAAATTTAAAAGCTGCACTCCAGTCCTTTTAAATTATTATTGCTATTAGACTATTATTATTAATACTATTATTGTTATTATTATATTATTATTTATTATTATTATTATTATTATTATTATTATTATTATTTCATTATTATTGTTATTATTATTACTATTATCATTATTATTACTACATTAAATATGAAAAATACTAATTAAATATATTTTTTCTAATTTATTAGGTGACGAGCATTAAGGGGACTTAGGATTTCAACTACGTGCATATCACTCGACTTTCCACGACATTTTACGAGGTAGGGACCACCGACTTATCTATGTTCAATTTTACATGCTTAAATCTACGTGCTATGTGTATCATGAAGCCAAACCATCACCTCAGCAACTCAGACCCGAAATCCAGCCCAACTTAGCTGCGATGAATCACGCCTGCCCACAGCGGCACCAAGCCAAGCCATCCCTTACCGTCGACGACCACACCACCACAGCCCGATCATCCACCACGTCGAACCATCCGGATCGCCACCACCACCACCAAACCCAACTTAGCCAAACCACAGCCCGAGAGCCACCACTATCTCCTCCGGCACACCCTCTGGCCCATAACCCCGTCGCCGCCGACGAATCGTGCCACCACGTTGATGCCGAAGAAGGCGGAGAGCCGCCGAGACTGACCCGAGTGCCGCTACTGTCGCTAATGCCGTTCGCCGAGACGCCGCCATGGTGGAGCGAAGGGGGGGCCTTTGCTGCGCCGATTTCTGGACGGAGAAGGAAATCAATCGCACCCGCCGTCGCTGTCTGCCGGTGTGGGTTTACGCCGGAAAAACGCTGCCAGGAGTCACCCCTTTAGCCGCCGGCGAGAATTGAAGAAGGGAGGGGCGCCGATTTTTCCATTGCCGTGGCCGATTTCTAAGTTTTGGGAGAAAGAAAGGAAGAATGAGGAGAGGACGACGGGCTCTGGGGAAGAAAAGGGGCTGGGCCCCCCTTTTATCCCAACAAACTTTTTCCAATTCTGCAGATTGACCCCCAGCTTCCTAACCCTTTTCAATTGAAACCCCAGATTTTCAATAACCCCTATCCAGCCCAAAACAAAATTTAAAAGCTGCACTCCAGTCCTTTTAAATTATTATTGCTATTAGACTATTATTATTAATACTATTATTGTTATTATTATTATTATTATTATTATTATTATTATTATTATTATTATTATTATTATTATCATTATTATTGTATTATTATTACTATTATCATTATTATTACTACATTAAATATGAAAAATACTAATTAAAATATATTTTTTCTAATTTATTAGGTGACGAGCATTAAGGGGACTTAGGATTTCAACTACGTGCATATCACTCGACTTTCCACGACATTTTACGAGGTAGGGACCACCGACTTATCTATGTTCAATTTTACATGCTTAAATCTACGTGCTATGTGTATCATGAAGAAAAAAAGTTTGGTAAAAGGAAAGAGAGAGAGAGAGAGACATCCCTATGATCATGCTTATAGTGATGAGTCGAGCATCTAAGAGTGTTCAATGGGCTTCGAAGACAAAGGGAGCCTGAAACAAAAGAAAATAAAAACACACAAGAAAAGCAAAAATGTTAGTTTTTTTTCGAGAACTCGTTGGAGCGAGTGTCATCGGGATTTTCATCGAGATTCATCTCCAGCTGAGACTGGATCGAAAGAGAAGGAAAGGCTTCGAAGAAATGCTCCTTGAGGTGGGAGAGATGAAATTTGATCTTTCGAAGGCTTCATTGACTACTTGCTTGATTAGTATCAATTCTCTCATCTATCAACTGAAGCTTCTCGAACATCTTCATCTGAAAGGCTCGATTCTCCTCGAATAACCGATTCCAATCGGGGTCGGGTCCGAATTCGTTTGTGGAACCGCATCGTCTTGATTGTTGGTAAGTTGCGATGAGGGTCCACCTTTCCTGGTGTTTTGTGCCTAAGGCGCCGGGCCACGTACCATCGAGAGAGGCAAGGTCCTGAGAGGAGAAAGATCGTTGTCGGCCGGGTGGTACCCGAAGTGATAGGCGAGGCCGATGATGTACGGGGCAAACACAAGGCGCGGTGTTTTGCTTCTAGCTTCTTATCTACGATATTGTAGAGCCCGTTTAAGATTAATGGGTAGAGCCGGGGTTGGTGACCGTTAAGCAAACATTGAATCATGAAGAGCTTCGGTTTGGTCGCGTTTGTGGCCTCTTGCTTGCACAAAACCACGTGAGCTAGGATTTTTTAGGCGACGTACATGGCGTCAGTGCGAATCCTTTTACAAGAAAATCGTGCGTAATTTACTGTATTCCCCTTGTCACTTCCCCCCAAAAGGAGGCGATGTCGAATTCGCCATCTTGTAGAATCGCATAACGCCCTCGCTCGGCAACCCAAACATTTCTTTAAAGACGCACTCGTCCACCCAAATCTCATTGCCGCCAAGTCGACACGAGAACATCTTATCGGTATAGATGTGAAAGGTCGAAAATAACTCGAGCATTAGGTCGTGAAAACTGGGTAAATCCATCCTGGCGAATGTGGCGCAACCAAGTCCTTCAATGTAACGAAGAATGTTGACATGGTGCTCCGATCCTGCTTGGGCCGACTCCTCAATGTCATCGACGTCAATAATGTGATGGATCGCAAATTCCACCCCTGAATTGACTCAAAAACGTTCCCCTCCTCTTTCTCATAAATCAGAAATGGGGCACCGTATTTTCCTAAGATGTCTTTGCGTTTGACCGCCGAAGATATGATATAAGAGTATGGGATTGAAAAGGGTTTGGAAATAAGGTAAATGTGAATTTCGGGCTATATAAGGATTTTTGTCGAACACTTGGTGTGCGTGTTCGAAAGAAGGATAATTCATAGAAATCTTGACCCAAAGCCCCCCAATCTCAAAAAACAATGAAAATTAAGTCCCAAAGATGCGGTTCTAGAAAATTACCTCGATAATTAAGTTCAAAAATGGAATGGTCACCCCGAATTGTAACTCTCCGTTTTTGTCTAAATAGAAGAAAGAGAAAGAAATGGGAAAATATGATAGTGGTGTTGGCAATTCTCTGGAATTAGGTGGAGTTGGGTGGATAATCACTGGAGAATGGAAAGATTCACCGGAAATTGAGTAGAATTGTGTTGTGGATTGGAATGGAAAAGAATGGGGAAGAAATAAAGAAGATGGCCATTTTTTATATTGTTGTGAAAGGAAAGTGAGGAAGGGGGTTTATAAGGAGGAATCCGCGAGTCATATTATTTCAGGGCGGGTCGGGTCAAAAACCAGAGTTTAAATCAACAAATCGGGCTGGATACGGGTCGGCATCAATGGGCCATCGATTGATGAGGAGCTTCGACGGGGACAGAGAGCTTATCGAACATTAGCGTCCATCTACAGAGCATTGAGTCGACGAAACAGAGATGTCGTCGATGTGTCTTCAATTTTTTGTCCGATCAACGCCGACAGCATGGTGGCGTCGATGCTGGCCATCGATCGACATAATGTTTCTAGTGCCTCTTTTTCGCTCAAATAATCAACGTTCTTTAACCGGAATCCCAAACCTGTAAGAATTCTCCCCACTGTTCTAACAACAATGGAAAAAAAAATAAAACACAACGAAACAAAAAAAAAGTTAGAGATAATATATACATCAATTTCAAAAGGATACGGAAATCTTGGGTTGCATCCTAAGAAGCGCTTGTTTAACATCGAAAGCTTGAAGACTCATACGATTGATGCTATCCAGGATCCAGAAATAGGTGACGATCATGCCACACCTTAGTGTTCTCCAAGAGCAAGACTGGGTGATGCAGATCACTAAAGCGGACACAATAAGCAAGTCGTAGAGTAAGAGCAATGAAAACTTCAACTTGCTTCGGAGGTCAAAAGCGCGAGACCTTTCTATAATATAATATGTTGAGAAGCTCAAAGAGCTTTCTTCCACCATATGTATTCTATGCCCCCTTATCCATATCTAGCTACTGATTATGGTACACAACTGTCATTGTTCACACATCACATGTGGATTGGTGGATTTCTCATAGTTGGTGCTGCTGCGAATGCAACCATTTTTATGGTAAGAGATTATGAACCAACTAATCAATCACCTCGAAGATATAAAAAGTTAATTGGATCATGGGGCGATCTTCGATCACTAGAATTACTAGGGAATCCATCGAACAAACGGCACGACCATCGACCAACTCAAACTCCTTCTTTTCTTTGATACCTCCCTCAACGTTCTCAAGAACATAAAATGTCATATCCGGGCATAGGGGAGGGTGATTGGGCTCCTTCTCAGCTATCTCTTCCACCACCTCCATCTGAAGTTCGAACAAAGCTTCAAGTGGAGAAAGAAGAGGCTCAACCATCTCAACATCTCCCAAATCTGGCACCACTTCATAGCCCTCACAAAGATCGAGTAAACTCAAATTTCCAACACCCACCGAAAACTCCAACGACAACACCCCAACACTCATGTCCAAAACTTCATCAATTAGCACAAGGGGAGTGATGCATTTAACAAAATCCTCAATCTCAACCTCCTTATACACCTCTGCAAAATGAGCGTTCAAGCTCGAATTACCAACATCCAAGGTGGGCTTTACGACATCAAAAATCGGCAACTCGTCAAAAGCAAGCTATTTCACAGCCAAGGTTCATTATCAAGGGGACATCATATTGATAGTAGATTTGCTGGTTGTGGCTGAAAGGAGATTGTGGGGTATATTATTCATAGCTCGGATAGTAGAGAATTGATTCGGAGGGGCATAAGAGTCTTAGCTCGGATAAAAGGAATTGGAGTCGGGTGGAGCATACGAGTCCTATCCCGTGTAATAAAAAGGTGAGGCGGAGGGAGCGTGTGAAGGTTCAAAGCCAGTATTATAATAATTTTCATTAAAGATCGAGCGATAAGAATTATGTGGTGGGGCGTAAGGGTCAAAACTAGGATAGAAGTGATCGGGTGGAGAATATGGATCATCGTGGCCTAAAATGTATGAATTTGAAGACGAAGCCCATTGGTGGTTCGGAGGATCAAATTGGGGGGATTAGAATGCCCCAATCAACCGATAGTATACTTCCTCCCACTTTTTCAAGGAATCGGGCTCTAGACTTATCAACAAAGTTCTTGCCCGATTCTTTAACGTGAAGAGGAAGAGTCGCATCTTCACTTCATCCTTCGTAAGGCCTAAAAGAAAGAACGTCCAGGTGATGGCCTCGTACTCTCGAATGAACTTTAGCGGATCCTCACTCGAAAGTCCATGGAATACCGGGAGTTGCTCGAAGTAGAATTCATCAAGATCGTACTCTCGCATCTCGGGACTCAATTGAATGGCCGGTTGATAGGCGAGAAATTATACGATATATAAAGGATTAATTCTTATGTTTTTATGTTCTTAGTATTCTCATATATGTTTATTTCTCGCATATTTATTATTACGAGTGGAGGAGCACCAATTGTATATTTCTTCTCTATTTTGCAGTATTTGGTGTTATATTAATTGGATGATGTTTCACATGGAAGTCGAGAGATGAGGATCAACAAATTGGGGAAAGAAAATCAATGAGTCGGGAGGTGGCATTGACGGATTGCGTTGATGCCAAGGATGGGTTGCATCGGTCGACGAGATGTGCGGCATTTCATCTCTATTGCATCATTTGCGCGCGCATCGGTCGACCATCTGTCGACGAGAAGCTGCAGTAGCGTCGATTTAATGTCCGTCAGTCAACGCCATGTCGATGGGAACTCTCTGTAGGTCGACGCACATGTAGGTCGACGCGGGCGGATGATGCGCGTTGATGCCTACGACTGGCATGCGTCGGTCGATGCCTGTCGACGCCGACACTGCTGGTCTATTTTTGGAAGAAATCTTGTGCAGCAAGAAAGATGATTCCTATATAAATCCGACCTTATTTCGTCCTATGGAGATATACAACATATCCTAGGGTGTTTCAACCAAAAATATGATACTGCCTGAAAACTGATGTGCCTTCTTCACCTGCACACAAACA
The DNA here is from genome assembly GCA_014905375.1 of Phtheirospermum japonicum. Lineage (NCBI taxonomy): Eukaryota > Viridiplantae > Streptophyta > Magnoliopsida > Lamiales > Orobanchaceae > Phtheirospermum > Phtheirospermum japonicum. The sequence continues at coordinate 357,489 of BMAC01000805.1, read as the reverse complement.
CACGTTAGAAAGGACCATCGGTGGTTTTCCAGTGGAAACCTCTCCTATGCTTAAGTCAGAAAGGGTATGAGGTGTTTTCCAAGAAGCAAAGAAGGGATGCACAAAAGAATGACATACCTCCCTTAGCCTTGGGGCTGAGATATTTATAGTTTTTCCCTATGGGGACCCTTTCCGGGATCTCGGGAACAAGGGTCGCGGATTAGGGGCCGTTGAGGCAGCAAATTCTGACAAGTGGTCCCACTTATCTTCCTCAAAGGGGGTCAGGAGACCAGGTCTTCCCTGGGCCTGCTCCTCCCTCGATTCTGTCCACCTCTGGACGATCATGCTTTCTAGGGTAGAGCATATCAACTCCTCCCCCCAAATTAGTGAGGGTAGAGCTGTAAGAGCTTTATGGTTATCTCAGTACAGGATGGTCCCACCTCCTTTAGTGCTTCTCGTACCAATGCGAATCCCGAAAAATCCGCCTGACAATCAGGCCTAATTATTGGCATTAGCGGTGTTGGCTCACATTCCCAAACGGTCTTCATTCCCACAAGTCTCCTCAAATACTGATAGGTTGGTGGCACATGTCCTACCCTAGGACGATTAGCTCTCTAGCTCATTACATAGGGTACTGTCCACATTAAATGCGGGGATCCCATCAAATCCCGCCTTTCTCGATTCTCATTTTTCAAATTTATCCACTTGCATTTTTGTCCCTCCACGTTCTTTTTTCCCTTCACTTTTCAAATCCCATTTTCATAACTTCTCGAGTTCTCCCCTTCTCCTCTGTAGCATCCCGGCGAGTTTCTCCATTTCAATTTTTCCTCATCCAGCTTCTCCGATTATTCTGTAAACCAGGTACTTTCTTTACCCCCTTCACAATCTTTAATTATGTCCAATTCCTCTTCTCAATCTGGTTCTACCGGGGCGGACTCGTCGACGACGTCGGCGAACTCCACATCTTCGTTCACATATCTTCCTCAGAATCGCTTCCGGCGGCTCTTCTGGAGAGACCTCCGGTGGTTCTTCAGGAGAGACCTCCAGTGGCTCCCCCAAATCTCCCTCTTGACAACATATCCTCCATAGTTAGTGACCAAACCCTCAGAAATATACGCACCACTTTGAACATCTCCGACGACTTTACGTTCACTAGTCCGGCGCTGGGCGAGAGGGCTTCGTCGCCTCCCCCTCACCATTTAACCTTCTATGTGGACCAGTTCCACGCTGGCCTGAGTCTCCCCGTTCATCCCTTCATTCTAGCTGTTTCCCGGATGTATCAGATTCTGGTGCACCAATTTGTACCCAACGCTTTCCGGGTGATGGCAGGTTTTCATTTAGCGGCCAAATATTATGGGATAACTCCCACGGCCCAACTCTTTTACTCCATGTTCTTAGCCAAAAGCGCCTCTGGATTTTTCTATCTTTCCACCAGGCCAGATGTCCATTTTTTGACAGGTCTTCCTACTTCTCACAAGGCCTGGCGGAAAAAGTTCTTTTATGTTCAGTGCTCCGGAGATTGGGGCTTCTCTACTGTCCCCATTAAAATGTTACCTCCACAAGCACCATTAACCCGTGGTGAGAGACCCCCACACATAGCCTAGAAAATCAACATCCTTAATGTGATACCTCTGGACATATCCTCAGTCGTTAAACCTGACCTTTTATCTTTCTTTATCCCTCAAAAATAGAGCGGACCTCTGCCCCCTCACATCGGTATAATCCTGCACTGATTGTTTACCCCCTTTTCATTCTTTATTACTATTATTTACAACTCTATTTTTATTTCAGCGAAGATGCTGCAAGCACGTTTAGACGCCAAGGACAGGAAAGCCGCGGGTGGGGGCCAAAAAAGCCCTCTGGGAGAGTCTGCTAGAGCTTCTCCCACTTCAGAGGAGGTTACCCTGGCAGCGCCTCTCCAAGGTCAGCCCCAGGAGCAAGCCAAGGCAGCTCCATCTGAGGTATTTCTTCCAGGGACAGTGAGGAAGAATCCAATTCTTCCTGAGCTGACAACTCCCACTATGACAGTCCTGTCCTCAGAGAGTCCTGAGGAGGAATAACAACTGCAGAAGCGGAAAAGGAGGCGAACTGATCCTCAAGTCATTCCTGAAGCAGTTGCCCAGGTTCCTCCTTATCCTAATCAGGCTCTCTTCAACAGATCAGTTATGAACTATCTCGGGGAGGTGGCCAAGCAGTTTATGATGGGACTAGCTCCCACAGTTGACCGCCGTGTTGTGGATAAAATGTCCGACCCGGAGGTGGTGGAGTCTTTCTACAAGTCGGAGGCACAGGTGAAGATTCCATCTTGTTGTATTTCTTATCTTCCAAAGTTTTTTAATCTCTCTCCCCTTTTCATTCTTAGGCAGTGGTATGGAGGGCATCCTTATTAGCTCGGGTCCGTGGCTCTCTGCTACAGGCAGACCTAAAAAAGGAAGTCGAAGTCCTGAAAAAACAGAAGCAGGACTTACGGGCTAAGATGCACGGCCTGGATGGGAAGATGGAGCTACTCAAGGCAGAGCTGGCATGGACCAAAGCTGCACTGCGTGAATCGCAAGAATCTGAGGGCAGGCAGCGTGCTCAGGCCATTCTCCTAGAGCAAGAGGTGAAAGAGCTTAAAGACAAAGCCAAAAAAGCCAGAGCTGAGGGCGATGCTGATGGAGACACCAAGGGCCGCATTGAGGGATGGGCAGAGGGAAGGCTTGAGTTCCTTAACTCTGAGGAAGGATCGCGCTTGATCCATCTAACTCGGGAGACCACGCGCCGAGCCTTCCTGGGTTTAGTCGAGTTATACGACCTCCTAGTTTCTGAGGCCGAGGTCTTCTTCAATCTGGGTCTAGATGCCCACGCCAAGTGGGTAGCTGAAAATCCCACTTTTCCCTTTGACCGTTCTGCCCCCATCACAGGCGCCCCTGAGTCCACCTCCTTTTCTCATGTTGCTGAAGACTACCGTCTTCACCTGCTAGATGTTGCGGCCTTTGCTGATCATATACGCCAGAACTTCTGCTCTTCCTCCTCAACTTCCTCTCCCCCCCGAAACAATCGTTGGCAATAGTGGTGGCAAACTCTCCAACTTTTGCCAACTTGGGTGATTTACAAGAGTCCACTCAGTTTGCGAAGGATTTTGTTGGGGTGTCCGAGGCCGAGGATCAGGCATGAGGAAGAGCCGGCAGCAACTGACCCCGAGGTGTAGCTCAGGACGCCCAGATTGCCCTGTCTCTACTTTTTCCTTGCTTTTGTTTTTCAATAGATCTGTAGGCGTGGCCTGTGTGGACGATTTGTTTTATTGTTTATCCGAACTCTTGTACTGGATATATTTTGATTAATAATGAATGCCTTTGTCTCGTAGCAACCTTTGGTATTCTAGGGTTTTCTTAATTCCCGGAACCCTAGTACTTTTTATTCACTAGCACGTGCCTTCTCTTGCTTTAAATATATGCACGTATGCTTCATTTTTCCCTTAACTTTCTGCAATGGCATCTTCTCCTCTTCTTCAAGAACTCGACGCTGTGAAAAGAAAGAACATCTCTCTAGTGGTTGAGAATTTCAAACTCTCCGATAAACTTGACTTGCTCCGAGAAAAAATCAACTATTTCCATCGTCTTCTGGAAAGGAAGATACAGAAGAAGTGCCATTACAAGCGGGAATGGGTTGAACTCTGTCAACTGAACCACCAACTGCAAGAAGAAAAGGCTGACTTGGCAGAGTCTGTGAGCCAATTGACCATCGCCGCCGGCGAGGCACATGCTCTCTCTGAGCGAGCTAACAAATATCGTCAGCGCTATCATGAGACAGAGCTCGAGCTTTGGCGTGTTCGCCGGGTTCTGGCTGCGGATCGGTAATCTATTCAAGGATGACCTTTTGTGTTTTTGCTCTTATTTCTTGCATTTTGTAATCAAAATTGCCAACCTTCGTAGAAGGTGCAGGCAACTTGTATTTCACATTTCCCAGAACTACTAAAATATATATTTGCGAGGATATCATGATAAAAGTGCAAGATTTTCTTTTAATCGATCTTTTCTGTTCAAAGTTTGCGGATTGTGTTTTTGGACTTACCCTCTAAAGACTCCAATTTTACCCAGGTCTTGCTTAGGGTTGATCATTTAGGGCAAGCATTTCACAAGCTTTTAGTTGATAATCAGGTCAGGCATTATCGTTGGCCGTCTCGGCGTACCTGTTCAGGCAAATTAGAATATTTTAACGGACTGATTTGACTTTCCAGTCAGGTCAGGAAGTTTGGGGCATCCGCCCTTAGCCAATCCTGGCCTATACTGACAATCAGGTCAGGCAAAATCGAGGGCATCTGCCCTTAGCCGATCCTGGCTTAAACTGCCAATCAGGTCAGGAAATCGAGGGCATGCTCCCTTAGCCAATCCTGGCTTAAACTGACAATCAGGTTAGGAAATCGAGGGCATCCGCCCTTATCCAATCCTGACTTAAACTGACAATCAGGTCAGGAAATCGAGGGGCATCCGCCCTTAGCCAATCCGGCTTAAACTGACAATCAGGTCAGGAAAGGGCATCCGCCCTTAGCCAATCCTGGCTTTAAACTGACAATCAGGTCAGGCAAATAGGGCACCCGCCCTTAGCCAATCCTGGATTTTATGAAGACGCATTTAGTTTGGCTAACGAGAATAAACCTGCATTATCATTATATTAACAGACATTAAGAAATCACAATCATACATAAAATTTTCGTAAGTTTGCAATATTCCATGCGCGAGGAATTTCGGTTCCATCCAGCTCTTCTATCTGATAAGCTCCCCCTGCCAAAACTTGGGTGACTCGGAGTGGTCCCCGCCACGCCGAATCCATCTTTCCTTTAGTTTTCCCTAAATCATCTCTTCTTAAGACAAGGTCTCCAACCTGGAAATGTCTCTTGATTAGAGATCTGTCATAAATCATTTTTTATTCTCCCCTTGATGTGTGCCATCCAGCTCTTTCCCTCTTCTCCTCAACGAAGTCTAGAGCATCCTGAATCAGTAGCTCATTATGTTCCTCAATGAAGTGAGGTCATCCTCCCGACAGGTCTGGCCTGGATTTCTTCATCGATACTCTCTCTTCTCTGTCATATCTCTCTCTTCTTCTCTCCCTCTTCCTTGATATTTAGGGCTTCTTCCAAGTGGATATACTTCTCTGCTCTTTCTAAGAGCTCTCCAAACTTCAGGGCTGGCTTTACGACCAGCGACTGAAAAAACTCTCCTCTCCTAAGACCCTGTGCCAACGCATTAACTAAGAGTTCCTCCGATGCGGACGGAACCTCAATCTTTGAATTTGTAAACCGATTGATGTAAGCACGCAGGCTCTTATTCTCTTTCGCTTTAAACCGAACAGCTCAAGCGGCATTTTCTGGTACTTCCTGCAACTAGTGAGCTGGTGCAAGAAGGCCGAGCTGAATTTGTCAAAATTGTTGATAGAGCGTGGCGGTAGCTAGCTAAACCAGAGCTGGGCTGATTTAGTAAAAGTCATGGGGAAGACCCGACACATGACTGCATCCGAAAACTTGTGCACTACTGCTGCAATTTTGAAACGGCTGAGGTGATCCCACGGATCCGTCGTCCCACTATACTTAAAGCCCAAAGATCTGTACGAGGCGGGCACGTCATCGCGCATGACCTCCTCCGTGAATGGCATGCCTCTCACCGCCGGCACGGTATCGGTGCTCGCCATTTTCCTCTTGAACTCCCTTACCTCTTTCTGCAGGCTCTGCATCTGCTCGGCAAGGCCTGGATTGGCCTGACTCGACGTTTCATTATCGGAGGTAGAGAAGTGTTCTTCTCTATCTTGGAGGGGAGTCCGATCTACGTGCTGGTTACGCAATGGCTCTTTTTCCGCTAGCGGAACTGTCCGCTCTGGCCGTGCACCGGAAGGTGTTGCAATCTCCGCGAATTTTTTCTCCACGGCTTTGCCGATAAACTCAGACAACTATCTGAGGAAGTTTTTGTTTAATGAACCGCTAGGAGGAGGTGGCGCGGTGCTAGGTTTGGCGGCCGTAGCTGCTGAAGGCTCTATCCTCTATGGCCCTGTCGACCGTGGTTGCCCCATGGCGCGGCGGAGCTAGGAGTTCCACCCAGCTCCCCGACCAGATTCTGCCGTAGTCCGTCTGAAGCCATTCCAAAAATCTCACATCTTATACCAGAAGTTCCCACAGACGGCGCCAATTGTTTCAACCAAAAATATGATACTGCCTGAAAACTGATGTGCCTTCTTGACATGCACACAAACACACGTTAAAAAGGACCACTGGTGGTTTTCCGGTGGAAACCTCTCCGATGCTTAAGTTGGAAAGCGTATGAGGTGTTTTCCAAGAAAGCAAAGAAGGAATGCACAAAAGAATGACATACCTCCCTCAGCCTTGGGGATGAGATATTTATAGTTTTTCCCAGAGGAGACCCTTTCCGGGATCTCGGGAACAAGGGCCGCGAATCAGGGGTCGTTGAGGCAGCAAATTCTGACAAGTGGTCCCACTTGTCTTCCTCAAAGGGGGTCAGGAGACCAGGTCTTCCCTGGGCCTGCTCCTCCCTCAATTTTGTCCACCTCGGGACGATCATGCTTTCTAGGGGGAACCAGGTCAAACCTTACCCAATCTTGAACTGTCTCGATCTCCTTTTTTCAACCATCCGGGTCCTCCTTTTTATTATCCCAGGTCGGGTCTACATTCCTGACTTATCCCGAGCCGATCTTCTAATGACTTTCCCAAGGATCTCTTCTAGATATCAGCTCAGCATAATCTTCTTCAAAGAGGAGATCAGGCCTTGCTTTGAGAGGAAGATCTGACCGAAAGCACTGGTCACTCTGGTCTAACCGTGCTTATCTAGCGGTTTGCCAAATCAGGTCCACCCACACCAGGTCTGACCTACTCCTGCCATATCATAGGGTTTCAAGGAGTTCCATAGAGGTCCCAAGTCATTCCGAATCATCCATACGCAAGAGAACTTGAAGATTGAAGATCCAAGACGCAAGATTCAAGTTCTACATATCGTTTCTCTTATTTTCTCAAGGATTATGTTTGTTCATCTGAACCTTTTCTTTTATTTTATTAAATCCATAAGTGAGTAAACTTATTATGTAGTTCTAGGGATGTTGAACCCTCGTGAAACTATGTTTTAATTAATTTATGCAATATTATCTTTCGTTCTTCATATGCAATTATTTGTGTTATTATGTTTTTAATTCATGATTGATTGATTCTTAATTTGGCTTGATCACCTAGATTAGGGATTGGTTATCTATTGCTAGAAATAGGATTGCTTCCCGTGTAATTGTCGTAATCTCTATTTCCTTGGTAGCGACTAATGATTATGCATCGTTAGGGACAACACAACATAAGTTGAATAAATCGAGCTTATGTGTTCATCGCTTGGATTAACCTATTTGCCTGATAATTAATGTTGTTGTTGGGTTGAATCTAGAGAGTTTATTCTAGGTTATTCAATAATTAGAATTAATTAAAGAGCTTATTTTAATTGAGTAAATGGTAAGGGAAAATTCGAGTAGCAGAGCTTATTGTTACTTAGGTTTTTTAGTCGTATATGAAGAATGAATTATGATATTGTAGTTGGTTAGATGAGTTGAACGAGGGTGGAGACTGAACTAGAACTAGAGCTTGATTATTATTGAATTCTCTGTTAATTATTTTCTTGCCTGTTTTTAATTACTTGTTTATTTATTTTGTTAATTAATTTTCTTAGATTAATTCCAAAATCTTCAACCCCATATTTTTAGTTTAGCAAAATACGAACTATCACAATATGAACCACACTCCTCGTGGGATCGACCCTTACATGTCGCTACTACTAGTTGGTAGAGAGAAGCTGAGGAAAAAAATAAAATATTTAATTTGACGCTAGTCAACGAGCGGTCAAATTTTGGCGCCGTTGCCAGGGAGTGACACGTTTAAATTATGATTTTACATATTTTAGTAGTTTATTTTTATATCTATTACTATTTTTGTATTGGAACAAACTGAACTCTTGTTGAGTGTTTTCTCAGGTGAATGAACTTGAGATCATCCAGGAAGAAAGATTTGCATTACTATCCGGAAATCAACAAGAGAAGTCGGGAGTTGAAGAGGAAGAAAGAGACTTCGGACTCGGAACAAGTACCACCAAATTATATATCCGGGGAGTCTTCGAGTGACAGCGAAGAACAAGAAAACGAGATGATGGCTGGTCAAGCGGAACGAACGTTGAAGGAGTTGGCCAATCCTAACCTCCCACAACAACCATTGTGCATCTTGTTTCCAACTGTGAACGATGCTACATTTGAGTTACGATCCGGACTAATCCATCATCTACCTTCATTCCATGGACTCTCTGGCGAGGATCCGCATAAGCACTTGAAAGAGCTCCATGTCATTTGCACTAGCATGAAGCCCACCGAAGTCACGGACGAGAAAATCAAGCTAAGGGCATTCCCCTTTTCATTAAAAGACCTATCCAAGGACTGGCTTTACTACTTACCTTCGGGATTCATCACTACGTGGGGGGCTTTGGAGAGAACGTTTTTGCAGAGGTACTTTCCCGCATCACGAGTGGCGAATCTTCGAAAGGACATTTGTGTGGATAGGCAGAAGCAAGGAGAAACGTTGCATGAGTACTAGGAATGATTCAAGAGGCTCGTCGCAAGTTGCCCTCAACACCAAATGGGCGAGCAACTATTAATTCAGTACTTCTACAAGGGACTATGTCTCACTGATCGAAATATGATTGATGCGGCTAGTGGAGGCACTTTAATGGACAAGACACCGACGACAATTAAAGAACTAATATCGAACATGGCGGCTAATTCCCAGTAATTCGGCAGCCGTGACGTTTCATCGAGATCGGTAAATGAATTGGGTAATGATTCGCTGCAAGCCCAGTTAAATGATTTGAAGGCCATGATGAGTGCAGAAGGAGCTCCAAGGGTTCGACTATGCGGTTTATGTGAAACATTGGAGCACGTTACTGATGACTGCCCACAATTTTACACTGTGGTCGAGGCACACGTAACGCTGTGGGGGCCGGAAATGGACAAGGGAAAAAGTACGATCCGTACTCCAACACCTACAATACAAGATGGAGAGACAATCTAAAGTTTGGTTGGAGGAGTCATTAAGGGAATACATTTGGGGGTCAAGATCAAGGGACTCCTCAAGCTCTTCAACGGGGGGACAATTTTCCGAACCAATACAACACCCGACCACAAGGAGAAAACTCGTCACCATCACTTGAAGATATAGTGAAATCAATGGCGACAAGTTCCGCCCAATTTCAACAAGAAACCAAGGCATGCATAAAAAACTTGGAGACGCAAGTGAGTCAGATGGCTGCACACATAACCAAACTGGATGCGCGAGGCAATGGCCGATTGCCACCTCAAACCGAGGTAAATCCGAAGAATGTGAGCGCCATAACGACGCGAAGTGGTAAGAGAGTAGAAGGCCCGGCGAGTCCATCAATCGAGTCGGAAAACAAAGACGAAAAGGAGGGAGAAGAAATGAAGCCAAAACATGCTGAGGACGATAATCCTAAATCATCTAATATTTTTAATAACCCAATTATTTCTCCTCCTAGGACCGATCCACTTCCATTTCCATCAAGAATCAAGATCCAAGCTAAAGAAGACACAGAGAGGCAAATACGAGATGTTTTCAAGAAGGTGGAGATCACTATTCCACTTGGCGATGCGATCAAGCAAATTCCACGTTACGCCAAGTTCCTCAAGGACTTATGCACTAACAAGAGAAGGTTGAAAGGAGATGAAAAGTTCCTAATGGGAGAAAACATGTCGGATGTGTTCTAAAAGAGCTTGCCACAAAAGCGGAATGACCCAGGCATATTTTTCATTCCATGCACGATTGGAGACATGCGAGTCTCGAGCGAGCCATGCTAGATTTGGGGGCGTCAATAAATGTCATTCCATGCACCATTTTCGATTGTTTGATGGTTGGGCCATTGAAGAAAACTGGGGTAGTGATCCAACTTGCCGACCGATGCACTGCTTACCCTGATGGTGTTGTTGAAGATGTTCTTGTGAAAGTGGACGAGCTGATTTTTCCAACTGACTTCTATGTGTTGAGCATGAACGACTCCGCATCAAAGTCGCCACCTATCTTATTAGGGCGGCCATTTTTGAACACTGCTCAAACGAAGATAGACGTTGAGTTTGATAGTCACATTTGTCAATTTAATATTTTTGATGCTATGAGATTTCCTGAATGCGATAACTCTGTTTATGCACTTGATTGTTTTGATTCTTTAGCTCAGGAATTTCTTGAAATGCATAAACAAGATAAGCTCGAGATGGCGATAACACAAAGTTTGTGGGAGGACTCGTTGCTTTTGAGTTACCCTATAACTGAGCCAACTTGGGAGAATGGAGTACAAGAGATAGTGTCGGCTTTGCAAACACTTAGTTCAAATACAAGAGAAGAGGACGTGAATTTCATCAAGCTTCCCAAATCGCACGAGAAAGCCGTACCATCTATAGTCAAGGCACCTGAGCTCGAACTCAAAATCTTACCGGAGCACTTAAAATATATTTTCTTGGGAGATAACGAAACATTGCATGTGATCATTTCGTCACGCTTAGACAACTTCCAAGAAGCATCATTGCAGCAAGTACTCAAGAACAACAAGCAAGCAATCGGGTGGACCATAGCGGACTTGCGAGGAATAAGTCCATCCATGTTCATGCACTGAATTTTGATCGAAGAGGATGCTGCACCATCTAGGGAGCCCGAAAGATGATTGAATCCACCAATGATGGAGGTGGTAAAGAAGGAGATCCTTAAGCTGCTAGACGTAGGGGTGATTTATCCCATTTCTGATAGTCGGTGGGTGAGCCCGACTCAAGTCGTTCCAAAGAAGTCGGGGGTAACGGTGGTCGAAAATAAAGAAGGAGATTTGGTGCCCACAAGAATGCAAACTGGATGGAGAGTCTGTATCGATTATCGAAAGCTAAACGCTATGACTCGCAAGGAACACTTCCCACTTCCGTTCCTTGACCAAATGATTGAGAGGTTGGCAGGCCATTCATACTACTGCTTTCTGGACGGTTACTCGGGATATTTCCAAGTTCTTATAACACCCGAGGATCAAGAGAAGACTACTTTCACATGCTCATTCAGCACGTTTGCCTATCATTGCATGCTGTTTGGACTTTGAAATTCACCGGCCACATTCCAATGATGTATGGTAAGTATCTTTTCGAAATATGTTGGCGATATCATAGAGGTCTTTATGGATGATTTTAGCGTTTATGGCAACTCTTTCGAGGTATGTCTTGAGAACTTATCTTTGATTTTGAAACATTGTGTCGAAACTAAACTTGTATTAAACTGGGAAAAATGTCATTTTATGGTGGAACAAGGCATAGTTTTTAGGACACATTGTTTCGTTGAAGGGTATAGAAGTCGATAAATCTAAGATTGACACCATAGCTGCGTTGCCTTACCTCACCACTGGGCGGGAAGTTCGTTCTTTTCTTGGCCATGCAGGATTTTACAGGAGATTTATGAAGGACTTTTCAAAGATCGCGTCGCCACTTTGTAGGCTCTTGAAAAAAGATGTAGAGTTTAAGATCGATGACGATTGCAAGAAGGCCTTTGACACACTGAAGTAGCGGCTGACCACTTCTCCAATTATCCAACCGCCAAGGTGGGACCTGCCCTTCGAGATCATGTGCAACGCAAGCGACTACGCTGTGGGATCTGTACTAGGGCAAATGGTTAATAAAGAAACCCATGTGATCTATAATGCATCAAGGACCCTGAACCCTGCCCAAGCAAATTATACTACCACGGAGAAGGAGCTTCTAGCTGTTGTATTTGCCCTTGAGAAATTCCGTTCATACATTATATGATCAAAGGTAGTGGTTTTCATTGATCATGCGGCCCTGCGCTACCTATTGACAAAGAAGGAGACATAGCCACAACTCATACGGTGGATTTTATTACTCCAAGAATTCAATTTGGAAATCAAGGACAAGAAGGGGGCCGAGAATACCGTGGCTGACCACCTTAGTCAATTAACGCACGTGAAGGACGAGCTACAACTTGATGAGAGATTACCGGATGAGCAGCTACTTGCAGCTGAACGCTTGGAACCCTGTTATGCTGACTTGGTTAATTTTCTAGTTGCTCGTGTGTTTCCAACAGCAATGACGAAAGCAAGGAGGGACAAGCTGAAGAGTGATGCAAAATATTATGTATGGGATGATCCATACCTCTGGAAGCATTGTGCTGATCAAGTCATTCGACGATGCGTCCCCGAATCGGAGTTTCACGTTATTCTATCATTTCTCCATTCTCATGCATGTGGAGGACATTTTGGATCCAAGAGGACTTCCCATAAGGTGCTTGATAGTGGTTTTTATTGGCCGACCCTGTTTCGAGATGCGTATGAATTTTGTAAGTCACGTGATAACTGTCAACGGACGGGGAACCTTTCAAGGAGAAGCCAAATGCCCCAAGCGCCCATAATGGTTTGTGAGATTCTTGATGTGTGGGGCATCGATTTTATGGGGCACTTCCCGAATTCCTTCAAAAATATTTATATTTTGCTTGCGGTGGAGTATGTCTCCAAGTGGGTGGAAGCGAAATCCACCTCAACTAATGACTCGAGGGTTGTTGCACGACTCATCAAATCTCGGATCTTCTCAAGGTTCGGGATCCCTCGATCTATGATAAGTGATCGTGGAACCAAATTTTGTAACAAGACGGTGGAGGCGTTGCTCTGGAAGTACGGTGTTGCTCATAGGCTTTCTACAGCATATCATCCACAAACGAATGGGCAAGCCGAGACTTAGAATCGAGAGATCAAGTCCATTTTGGAGAAGACCGTAAATGCAAACCGAAAGGATTAGAGCATCAAGCTGAAGGATACACTGTGGGCGTATCGCACGGCGTATAAGATGCCAATTAGGATGTCCCCGTATCGCCTCATTTTTGGGAAGCCATGTCACTTACCAGTAGAGCTCCAACACAAGTCGTTTTGGGCAGTGCAGCAATGCAACTTTGATTTTGATGGAGCGGGCGAGCGAAGGAAGCTACAATTATGAAATTTTGAGGAAATTCGTAACGACGCAATTAAAAATTCCTTGATATACAAAGAAAAGAAGAAGACGTTCCATGACTTGAAGATTTCACGAAAAAAATTCGTAGAGGGCGAGAAGGTGTTGCTTTTTCATTCTCGCCTTAAGTTATTTCCCGGTAAGTTGCGATCACGGTGGGTTGGACTATTTATTGTCACCCACGTATTTTCGCATGGTGCAGTGGAGATCTTTAGCCCGAAGACGAACAAGACGTTCAAGGTGAATGGACACCAACTGAAATCGTATTATGAAGGGTTCGCGCTATCGATGAGGAACGGATGGAGTTGGAAGCACCACCTACGACTTGATTAAGGGACTAAGTCGGGCCAAAGACTTTAAACAAAAAGCGCTTGTTGGGAGGCAACCCAATGTTTACGCGTTTTATTTTCTTTTTTTCTCCCTTTTTCTTGTAGTTATAAGAGGCGGTGACGTGTTTTGGATGGTTGGGCCATTCTTAAACGGAACATGTGTTGTACTCAATAGGACCGAGACCCCCTCGCCTTTTCCCCCAGGTGATTTCTCTTCCTACTCTTCCCTCATAATCTTTGTGATGTGCTTGTTCTCGTTTTCTGTTCGCTTGAGGACAAGCTAATATTTAAGTTTGGGGGAGTGGGTATTGAGGTTATTATTGAGGATATTGTGCTAAAAATTGAGAAATATTTGAAAATTTTTGTGATAAATTCCGGGAGTTGAATTATAAATGTTAAAAAGTACTTACTTGAATTGTTTAGGTGAACTATGTTTCGGTAAAATTCTTTAGTCGTCATTTGATTTAGAGGTCAAGGGTACGCATGTTATTATTTTTGTGATTCATTTGTGGAGCGTCAATTCTAGATTATTGCGTTATTGATGTTTATTTGTGGTTGTCGTACTCAATTTGAGTTGTGTGGGGCCTTGAAGTTGGCGGTTGTGTGATAATATCTCGTTAGTCGAAACATAAGTCAATTAAAGTCCGGTTGGGGTATACCGGCATGGCGTAAGTAGAAAATTGAAAAATCAAAATGAATTGAGGTGCCGAAACAGCTGCCTATCCGTGTACCAAGTGTAATCCGCTTAAATACTAAGGGCGAAATCCAATGAAGATGCTAGTAGCTCAACAAATTCTATGCACTTACTCAAGTGGCGCAATCCAATCAAATCTCAAACATGGCGGAGGTGAACTCAACAAATCAAATACGAAATCAAGATGATCCTCCTATCCAACGCCGAATCATCATCAAGTTAAGTCAAGAACGGTAGTGCGGATCTGCGAGCCTCAATTTAAAAAAATAATAATAATAACAAAAATAAATAAATAAATAAATAAATGGGAGGACGAGATATTTGATCGTGACCAACAATGGATAGAGTCGAACCATTGAGTAGCGAGGGGGCACCATAGTACATTGACGTGGCGTATATAAGAAAGGGTTGCCAAACTGCTGGGATTACTGAGGTCAATACATGAAACGCTTGCGATTTCTAGAAATATAATGGGTCTAGAGTCCGGATGAGTTCATTTGGTCAATTTGAGTGACTTACTAATATTATGTTTGTCCTATACTTTAATTCTATGTTTGCTTGAGGACAAGCAAGATTTAAGTTTGGAGGAATTCGATAGGCGAGAAATTATACGATATTTAAGGGATTAATTCTTATGTTTTTATGTGCTTAATATTCTCATAAATGTTTATTTCTCGCATATTTATTATTACGAGTGGAGGAGCACCAATTGTATATTTCTTCTATATTTTGCAGTATTTGGTGCTATATTAATTGAATGATGTTTCACATGGAAGTCGAGAGATGAGGATCAACAAATCGGCGAAAGAAAACCGATGAGTCAGGAGGTTACGTCGACGGCTTACGTCGATTCCAAGGATGGGTCGCGTCGGTCGATGAGATGTGAGGAAATTCGTCTCTGTTGCGTCATTTGCACGCGCGTCGGTCGACCGTCTAACGATGAGAAGCTGTAGTAGCGTCGTTATAAGGTCCGTCGGTTGATGCCATGTCGACGGGAACTCTCTGTCAGACGATTGAAGAAGCTTCGGTAGACGCACATGCAGGTCAACGTGGGCGGATGATGCGCGTCGATGCCCATGGCTGGCAGGCGTCGGTCGACGCCGACACTGCTGGTCTATTTTTGGAAGAAATCTTGTGCGGCAAGAAAGATGATTCCTATATAAACCCGACCTTATTTCATTCTATGTAGATATACAACATATCCTAGGGTTTCAAGGAGTTCCATTGAGGTCCCAAGTCATCCCAAATCATCCATACGCAAGAGAACTTGAAGATTGAAGATCCAAGACGCAAGATTCAAGTTCTACATATCGTTTCTCCTATTTTCTCAAGGATTATGTTTGTTCATATGAATATTCTCTTTTATTTTATTAAATCCATGAGTGAGTAAACTTATTATCTAGTTATAGGGATGTTGAAACTCTCGTGAAACTATGTTTTAACTAATTTATGCAATATTATCTTTCGTTCTTCATATGCGATTGTTTGTGTTGTTCTGTTTTTAATTTATGATTGCTTGATTCTTAGTTTGGCTTGATCACCTAGATTAGGGATTGGTTATCTATTGCTAGAAATAGGATTGCTTCTCGTGTAATTATCGTAATCTCTATTTCATTGGTAGCAACTAATGATTATGCATCGTTAGGGACAACATAACATAAGTTGAATAAACGGAGCTTATGTGTTTATTGCTTAGATTAACCTATTTGCCTGATAATTAATGATTTTGTTGGGTTGAATCTAGAGAGCTTATTCTAGGTTATTCAATAATTAGAATCAATTAAAGATCTTATTTTAATTGAGTAAACGGTAAGGACAAATTCAAGTAGCAGAGCTTATTGTTACTTTGGGTTTTTAGTCGTATATGAAGAATGGATTATGATATTGTGGTTGGTTAGATGAGTGGAACGAGGGTGGAAACTGAACTAGAACTAGAGCTTTATTATTATTGAATTCTCTGTTAATTATTTTCTTGCCTACTTTTAATTATTTGTTTATTTGTTTTGTTAATTAATTTTCTTAGATTAATTCTAAATCTTCAACCCCATATAATTAGTTTAGCAAAATATGAACTATCACAATCTGAACCACACTTCTCATGGGATCGACCCTTAGTTGTCGCTACTACTAGTTGGTAGAGAGAAGCTAAGGAAAAAAAATAAAATATTTAATTTGACGCTTGACGACGAGCGGTCACCGGTGGAAGGGCACAACAAGCGTACGGGTTACCATACGAGTTAGACATTCTCTCTCTCTTTTTTTTTAATTGGCTCGTTGAATCTCAGGCGTCAAGGGATGTACCTTGCATACACAACACTCAACACACAAGATTAAACGTACCGACAAAAAATAACATACACACACACAAAAAGAAAATCTTAAACAAACACTATAAACAAACGTAATAAATAAAAGCACAAATAAAGGTCACGAAGAGCAAACACAAAAATCATAACCTTTAGCCTTCCCAGGCACCGACGCCAAATTTTGAATCAAAATTTTAAACACTTACTTTTTATTAAAACAAAAAGCTTATCCGCAAGAGAACGGAGCAATTGTAAGTGTCAAGTTTGACTCGAGTCGAATCTCTCGAGGAAGACTAATAGAAGCTAATTCTTGTGTTTGGTTCGCAAAAGAGAAAATAACAAAAAGCTACGCTAAACACTAGATCGAACTTTTGGTTTGAAAGATTGTAGTAACAAAGACATTGACTTTAACGGCGTGAAAGAAATTGAAAATTTTTAAAAGATTTAATAAAATGGGGGTCTAAGGCTCTAGAATCGTCTCCATGATCAATTGGTATTTTATCGAACTATCCCAATTGATGGTTCTAAAAGATTCTACGCACTAGACTCATGAATTTAACCAACAAACATCAAGCAATTGAACGATATAAATTAAACGCAAACACAACAACACAAATTAAAGAACATAACAAATCCAACACGAGAATTCATAATCTAAAGAAATAAGAAATTCGAATAATAAAAGCGATTAAATGAAAGATTACTAATTAGCGGAGGAGAATAGCATCGTTCAAATGAGAAATGAAACTAATGGAATGCAACTCATGTCCAATGTCTGAGCAGTGATTAACAGTCTAAAATCTACTAAAAACTAAAAAACTGAAGTATGAATAGGGAAAGGGAAGATAAAATGAAGAAAGATTCAAGAACGCACTTGGGTTGTCAACCCTAAGAGGTTCGAAAACGTGTTCTAGTCCCAGTCTGTTGTCTTTCCTGTAGTCTGAAGAGAAACGTCATATTTATAGAGTCGGATGAGGAGGGCATCGTGATAAATTTGCCTGAAAATGGCGACTATCGATCAACCATCGATTTGCATCGATCGACGGTGTCTCTGGCGTCGACCACCGTCGACGTAGGTCGTCGGTCGATAATAGCGTGTAGCTCTCGGCATGTCGATCGACAGGGCTTGTCGACTCCGCTGGTGGGTGCCTGTCGATGTCGCATCGACGGGCGACGTCGATCGACGGATGCTGGAAAATCTCAGCACGTCGATCGACAGTTGCTTTCGACATCAGCGTCGGTGCTACGTCGACGGGTGGCGTCGATGATGCAATGAGCGATGGCAGCTCTATGTCCCTCGTCCGGTTTTCATCGTTTTGAAGCTAGAAAAGAGAATTAGGGGTAATTAGAACGACAACTTACGAAATGAGAGAGAAAAAGTGTTAAACGGGATAAAAACGAAACAACGTATAAAAATTACTCGAAAGAAGAAAAATGACCTAAAACCTGTTATAACACGCTAAAAAGATTGCAAAAGCAAACGAAAAACACACTCAAATATGTACAAATCAGCATTCAAGAGACAGTACATTATATTGATAATAAATGCCTGTAGGTGAATTAGTTTTTATGATTTTTTTCAAAACAGAACAGTAAGTTACCATTTCAAAAAAATAGACACAAAATAGAGGGGGAACTTTACTTACGTATTAATATGCGTCTTGATGTCATATCACTAGTAGCACCCAGTGGTAACTTTGGATCTAATAGATAAACCACATTCGCCTGATGTCATATCACTAGTAGCACCCAGTGGTAACTACATATTTTTATAAGCACAAAAATTAATTAATTTTATAAATATAATAATTATAAAGGAGTAAAAGAAATCAAGAGCAAAAAAATTATCTCTCTTACTCGTCTAGGTATGGCACTAGAATGAATGTCCTGTTAGACATTTCATTGAAGGCGTCAACTAAGTACGACATCACTGCAGTAGCATCACTCAAAATATTTTTTTTGAGATCTGTGCAGGACAAATAAATCCGACGGAGTTGGTGCAATAATTATCGGACAACCCACTAAGATACCTGTAAGTTCATTAATTAGTAGACATTTAGAACTAAATAAATTTAACCTATACATTGAACTAATGATAAGAAAAAGACAACTCTTACTGCATAAATACTTGCACAAGGGCCAAGGTCGCCCCAAAATAGCATAGTAGGGGGATGGGGCATCCAAAACCATGAACTGGGCGAGCAAGCCTTTTCTAATGGGGTGTTCTTCTAACGCCATAGGAGGGTTAATTTACCCATGGGAATTATGTTCTCCCTACCTAGTCCTTGTATCATTAATTCCACTATTGTAATTTTTTTCTTCAGCCCCATTCCTCTTGAGCTCCTTAAATAGGATGTCCACTGAGCTCCCAGTGTTGATGAGGACCCTTCTCACATCATATCCCAATATTCCTAATGTAAATATTGGGGCTTCATTTTGTGGTTTCAGTTTTGTGTTGCCATTCATAGTTGGCGGGTCAAAATCTGGGATCACCACTTCGAATGTACATACATAGAACTAGTGAATTCCTTAGATTTTCTTTATGAGAGATCATCTCCCCAATCTGATTATTTTCTCTATCGGCTAGTTTTTTTCGAACTCATGGCTTCCAAAACAATTAAAGTTTTATCGTCTAACGAGACAACTAAGTAACACGATGTAACTAAATCTCATATAGATAGAATAACTTGATGCATCATAAATAGTTGAACACCTCAAGACTTGGATCGAGTGGCATCCGACCTCTTTCTTTAGCTTTCTAAATGTAGTCCAGTTTGATGGGCATCTCACACTACTGCAAAACAGGGTTTTAAAGGCGTTTCTTTTTTTTAGTTTTAGCAGTTTTCGAACCACCGTTATATCGACCGCCGAGAATTTTTACGGCGGTTCTTCAAAACCGCCATGAAAAAGTGGGATTTAACGGCGGTTTTGGAACCGCCGTAGAATGCAGCGCTTTTATGGCGGTTCTTGAAAAATACCTTCTAGAAAGCTTGTTTTCCAGAACGGACAATTCACGACGGTTTTTAAAAATACCTTCTAGAAAATAGTAAAAAAAAAAGAAATGAAAGAGGTGCACCAAAATATACATATTAATCAAGTAAACTCTGAAGCTAATTAGCTATTCCATCTACAAATATGTCAACCATCTCAATTGATTAATATTATCAAAGGCTAATTAGATATTCCATCTACAAATATGTCAACCATCTTAATTGATTAATATTACCAAAGGCTATAACATTATCCGAAGTCTGAAACTTCACCAAAGACTAAAGTTACATATAATGTACACAAAGCTTACTATCTATAGCTCTAGCTTAACCAAGAACCCATAAATAAGATTTTGAAGCTCCCTCATATCTTTACAAACCGAATGTCGTTTTGCCTACATGCAGTCCCACATCCTTGGCACTCGCGGTGTCGTATTTTAAGATTCCTTTGGATGCATTGGTTTCAGAATAGGTGGTAACATTTCACAATTACAACCTGAAAAAAAGTTAAAAATCAAACATCATATATCCATTACCAAAGAAAACTTTAGAATATTATGGATCACATTAACAACAGAATGCGGCATTTGTTTTTTTTACTAATGATGAAAAAAACCAAGTGTCTCATACACAGTTTTCAGAAAGTTTATGGATTGAATTATGTAGAACTATATGGATACAATGGGCTATCCAAACACTTTAATTCCCAACACAAATACATAGCATACATATACACCCATACATATAAAATTTATAAGGATGAAGACAGGCGCTCACATATAGAGCAATGTGGGTGAAAAATTCTTGCAAAATTTTCAGCCATTGCTTTTAAATCTATACGTGGAACCAGTTTCACAGTGGCTTTCTTCCGATTATGATTCACTGCAGCAACCTGTGAGTAATATTGGCAACATTTTGCTAAGTTAGCATCTAATTACTAATTCCAGATAACAATTAAACTTATAGAAGATAGACCAATATAATAAACAATGAGACCTAACTAAGTCAACATAGGAGAAACATCATACCTGCTCGAGCTCACCTTTGTACTTCTCGTTCTTTACACAGGCCCACATTCCCCCTGAAATTCCACTAGACTTACTTCAGACAGACAACAAACGAGATAATTCATTATTAGGAACAACTGTCACTCTACTTGAGTAAATGGAGGAGAGCCCTTTACATGCCTGTATTATCAGAATGCAGATGAACATCAGACACTATAAGCAATGTGTGCATGTATACTGTACATATGTTAAATAGTTCCATTTTAAAGTATACAAACAAAAAAATAAGTAGCTTGCCATATATCAAATTTAAATTCTAAACAGACTGAACCATAATTTGCTATCACATACAATAAAATATCCGAAGCATAATAGTGACATGAGAATGCTTCTTCTCATATTGGGAACTCTTTATCACAACTCATTCCAACAAGCAATTCATCGAACACCTTGGTCTCAAATTTTTCACAAAGCCGAGAATCAAACTCTTCATTAACCATCAGCCCTATTTTTGAACCAAGCAAGACCAATAATTCTGAGAATTCCACTACAGAGCTCGATTCCAGGCCCGTGCTAGAAATACCTCGGCCCGATCAAGAAGAAAATGTACAGAGGTGTGAGGCAGAGGCAGTAGGGCAAATGGGTGGCGGTGATAAAGCTACCGTAGAACAGGGCCAGGGTGTGGCTGGGCACTTACGACACGGCGGAGGGTTTCTTTGAAATATATTGATCATAAGTGCATCAAGTCTTCTATGTGAAAGATCCCACCGAAGAGGGTTTCAGTTATTCAATGAAAAAAATTATCAAAAGAGTTCACTAATCTTGAGGAGCAAACAGAGGAAACATATTGGATGAACCAAGCTAAACTGTTGAGGATAGGATAGGGGCTCTTGATGTTGACGATGAAACTATGTGGTGTGGGGAAGGTGTAGATTCCGTTCGCTTTGAGGAGTATCAGAATGCGATACACAATCAAACACTATTTCGGGGTTATGATAATAACTCAGATATGGATGATAGAGATTAGGAATGGCTAGATGCCTGAGTTTGGTCCATTCGAGTGACTGATTGCCTCTATGTTTTACTCTCTTTTACCTCTAGACGTCTTACTGTGTGTGTTTCTCCAACTTTCCTAGAATGTATTGTCCATTCGAGTTAACTTGAATTTTATTCTTATCCTTGTTTATTTGTTAACTTCTTTAACATGGATAGTTCTTATGTTTTCTTATTGTAGAAGAAGAATTCAAATGTGATTGTTTTACATGGATAGTTCTCCCTATTCTTAGTCAAGTTCTTAAACGTCGTCTTGGAAGGTTAAATGTTTTCCTAAATAAAATAGCCTTCCATTTCCAATACAATTTCTTTTCTGTTGTTTACTATTTTTACTATTTTACTCCATACATGCTCAGTCAAAGATATTACCGGGAGTAAACCCATTGGCAAAGCCCAAATTATTTTGCTTGTTTCCCGATCCAATAGCAGCATTGCCTGTTTTTTAGGCAAAATCTTACTTCTGGGCATTAACATGGTCGGTTTTCGTTGGATAACTTCCCCTGCTGCAACCAAGCTCAAAATGATCATTCTGGATTGGCTCATGAAGCCACTTAATCTACCCGATGAGTTCCTTTCAACAGGTTTTATTTTTCATTTATTTAAATTATTTTTGGATTTAATGATATATCTTATTCAATTGGTTTAATGCATTTTTGTGGGAAATGTGTATTTTTTATATTTTTTTTTTGCCTGTTCAAGGTCCTTTTTTTTTTAATTAATCAGAAATTTGAATTTACTTTTTAGGGAAAAAACTGATGGTTGGGATTCTGAGTTTCAGGACAAGGTGGTGGAGTAATACAAGGAACAGCAAGTAAAGCTGTTTTATTTTTGGTAATATTCAAGGCCTTATTACAACATAAAAAATCTAAAGCAATGGGGATCACGTAAACTAACATCTGAAAAAAGTGTTATATTGGAATATGTGTAGACTATTTCTTTCTGCATCCTTAGATGAATTCATCGATCTTCTCAGCTGTTTATTTATCCCGATTTATTGCAGCCTATATTACTTTATTATTACCCGGCACAATGGAGGATCCATTCAAGGGAATGGAAAATGATGTTAAAGGTAGGCTTAAATGCTATAAAATAGATTGGCTTCATACATGTGGTACTGATGCCAGGTGCAGTTCTCTTTGTTTTTCCATGTTTATCCCTCTTATTCAATCTAATTACAAAAAAAACTAGATGTCTTTCAAAATTACAAGTAGCTCCTTGTAGTGTTCACCTCAGCAATTTGTAAAAAATAAAAAATAAAAGCCATGTTAAGAGGTATTTGTGGTTTTGAAAGATAACTATTTTTTTATTCTTGTAATTAGGCCACGAGTAATATATTGAACTTAAGCAGCTCAAGAATGTATTGTTGTTTCATTCCATCATCAGGATATTATCTCCATCAGCATATATATATATTCTTCACTTGTACTCTTCCTACGATCTACCCCTGATATTTAGTTTAATTACGAAACCCCCCAGCTATCTTTATAATTTACAAATAGCTCCTTGTATGTTGTTCACCTCATGAGCAATTTTTATTTTTATTAAAATAAATGTGCTTGCAATTACTTTTTTATGTGTGCATAAGATAATCCCTTTTTGTTAGATATAAGTTCTAATTCTTCATCAGGGTTTGTGTCTGGACAACTTTTGTTGTTGATTCTTCTTGCTATATTCAACACTTGTACCATCATCAGTCGATTTACAAGGGTGGCTGGGGAGCTTCTTGGCATGTTAATCTCTATTCTTTTCATTCAAGAAGCTATTAAGGTACTTTCATTTAATAATCTATTAAGGTACTTACTTTTTTTGCTCCTAATTACAAAAAGAGACCAACTAACTTTTGAAAATACAGAACATACCAACCCCTGATATGTGATCCGGTTTTAATACTGAAGGTTTGTTTTTTTCTTATGAAGGGAGTAATGTAAGACAATTAAAACTCAGGGGTGGTTTTTGTAATTTTGAAAGCTATCTAGGGTTTATAGTAATTATTCAAATTTAAAGGTTGTTTTTGTAATTTTGAAAGCTATCTGGTGTTTTTTGTAATGATTATAGTTGCAGGATATCTTGCTGGATCGTTCAAATTCGGTTGTAATGACTCGATGTTTGCTCACAGGACAACTTGAGGATCCTCATGAATCTTCTCAGAGTATGTTCCTTTAGTTAATTAACCAGCTCGGGAGATGAATAAAATTAGATGAGCTTCTTGCTTAATATTTGTCATCTCATCAGACGAACATATAAATTAATATTAGACTCCCATGGTTCAGTCCATCTGTAACTTCGTTACTTAGACATTCTTTAATGGATCGTTATCCATTAAACAACACCGTGAAGGGGTTGAAGGTTGTCTGGTTTGTGTGGGGTAGCATGTGTCGATTCTCGATATTTGATAACCCATTTGATGGTTAAAGTTCATATCCAAGCTCGTGCATGGCGTCATTCTTTCCGTTCTCTTTCTCTTAGACCTATCTTTTCTCTTCTCAAGGTATCTACGTGCAGTGTGCAGATGATTTTCTAGTCGATGGTCCTTCAGGGTTCTCTTCACGGAGCACAATATTTTCTTCTCCAAGCACTAGAGAGTTGTCTCTCATGCTCGCTGCTTGGAGAGTTGGCGAGATGACATCAGCAGAACCTGACAAGCTTTGGCGCTGACACCACCTTACGAGAGGCGAGGTAAAGGTTGCATTACTGTAGCGTCATTAAGTTGTTCCTCTTGGAACTATAGTGGGCTCGAAGAGAGGTGCATTATTGATCGTGACTTTTCCATTGGCATATCGTCATACACATTCACTTTACCACAATAGAATATCGTCATTTGCCCATTTGCAACATTTGTTCTACCCCTTGTTCTAGGCTGAGCAGATTCATCTTTGGTGGAAGCAAAACGGCCAAAAAAACCGACCAAGTAATCGAGTTTGTTTAGATCTTTTATATGATTAAGTGTTAATATTGCACCACTGGTTCTAGGCTGAGCAGATTCATCTTTGGTGGAAGCAAAACGTCCAGAAAAACAGACCAAGTAATCAGTTTTGTTCAGATCTTTTATATGATTCGGCGTGTTTTTTCCACGGATATGGAGGTTTTTGCATCACTACTTATTCCATTAGGAACACTCAGAATAGCAGTATTGCTGCTATGGGCATTATTAGGGAGTTTGAAAACTTGACATGAGTTTTGTAATTAAAAAAAAAAAAGCCATGAGATTTGGTGTACTTGAAAAAAAAAATAAGATTTAAGGGTTTAGTTTTCTATCCTATTTGGATGAATAAATACAAAAACAACCACGAATGTTTGGTGTACTTACAAAGAAAAACCCTAAGATGTTAATTATCTACATGAATAATTACAGAAGAAGCCCTTGGGTTTGGTGTATTTACAAATTTTAAAACTAAGAATAGTTTGCAAATTTTAAAAGTGGTTTGTAATAATAAAAAAAAGTAGTGACATAATAATAATTTGAAAAACAACCCCTGGTTGTATATACCCTAAAAGAAATAATAACTAAAACTGTTTTTAAATGGCATTATTGCTTGAATATTCACAATTTAATATATTTGATTACAGGTAAGAATAAAATAAGAACAACAAAATATATTAAGAAGACTTTTATTTACACATTAAAATTAGCTACGGATAATTGATTCTGTTGCTAAAACTTGTGTCGCTATTTAGCAATAGAAATTATGTTGCTAAATAGCCGAAATAGATACAAATATTTCTGTCGCCGGAAAGTATTTACTTTGAATTACATTGCCATTTGACGTGGATGTAAATATGTATACAACTAGAAGTAGACGCGGAAATCTCTTGTGGAAATAATCGTACAAAGCCTCTTGATTATCAAATACTTGTTCTGCTCTTTAGAACCACGTAAATGCACGTCTGAATTACGAATGCCTCTCAAGAGAATTACAATTTTCTATATCTATCCTCCATGCTAAGACCATTCACCTTCGCACCCTCCTTATTAAACCCAATCTTTAAAGCATCTTTTATATCTTCGTCAATCTTCACGCCCCAACCAACGTTGGGGTCGTAGAGAGGTTCAGCATCAATGTCATTAAAGTTATTCCAGTCACATGATGCTAGAGGTGATGACTTGACTAATTCAGTAATATCGCGATAAAATTCTAGCACTTGGTATTTTGTCCAGTAAAGTGGATGAAGCTTGGCTTGAGTACATCCACTGCACATCGCAAGTTTAATCAATCAAGGGTTTTCGAACAAAAAAAATTAAACTATATGTAATGACAATCATACGAGATAAACAAAGAAAGACACAAAGAGTTTTTCCTGATCCATGGGACAAACAACAAAAGCGTGACGGTGGAATGTGAAGTAATAGAGGAAAGGACATATTAGACACAAGATCAGGACAAGGGATTTTATGTATATGTATACTTGTAATGTAAAGCATACTTGTAATGCAATGTTAGGAAGCAGCTTTAATAATGTAACCTTCTTTGATATTAATAATCTATATAGAAATGTAATAGGGCCTCATAAGACAAAATAAATAAATAAATAAATAAATAAATAAAATCCATGAGACAAAAAGAGGTTCTTACTTGTTTTTTATGACTCCAATGAAATTTTTGATGGCTTCTCATACCCTAGCCCGTCGCCGCCGCCTTTTGAGTACGCCAACGGCGACGCCTGCCCGCCACGACCTCGCCTGCCATAAACTCGACCACCACCGCCGCGTCATCCGTAGCTGCCCGCCATGACTGCCGCCGCGTCATCCGAAATGTGCAGGATTTGAGTAGACTTTTTGGTGAAAATCCACCAGAGAAATTGTAACTAGTTTGTTCTTTTCCATTCCTCCCAATTCTGGTCAAGATTAATTTGCTGCTCGATTCCCCGGTGGAGTTTTTGGTCGGATAAATAAGTGCTACTCGTTTTCTTCGATATCCGAACGTGAGCTTTAATTCCTACAAAAACCCTCCCCAAATTTCATCTTCTGATGAGAACCCCTCTCAAAATCTGATATTCTGATGGGAACCCCTCTCAAAATCTGATATTCACCAGAAACCACTCTTCAAGTTTTTATTCACACTATAACCTACACTATTTTAATTTTACACTAATAAAACCTACCTATTAATATAATACTCCTTCCATTAGCATATCATCAATTCTTCATTTCCACATACACTTAACTAATAGTTTTTAAAATACTAGTCATCTCAACGATTGCATCCAACACTAACTTCTTTAATTATTGATTAACATTAATAAATTCGAGAAGAAATAATTGGTAAATTAACATTTTAACTATATAAACTACCAAGTACTTTATTTAGGAATATAAATTTTAAGAAATGCCATACCCGCATTTAGAATGCCTTTAATGGTTATAATTAAATGAAAAATGATTTTAAATATAGTTTTAATACTAAAAGATGAATGTTATTTTGTAAATACTTTTTTTTTATGAGTTGGAGACATGTGTGATTACAAAAACAACGGAAATAATTTCTAAGCAACGAAAAAATCCGTCTCTAATTTTCAGTTTTCTTGTAGTGTCACGTAGCTAAGAAAAGATTCCAATATTTTGACTTTTAAAATTAAAATGAGAAATGAGAATTTATGTTAAGTTATAAAAATGAATCTTTACATCATATTTTAAAAATATGCTAAACACCAAGTTAGAAAATATTCGAATCAGCTATATTCTTCTATCTATACAAAAATTATCTAGGTTGTGGTTGTGATCTCTTCTAATTTTTGTTTCAATGGTAAAGATCGAAAACAATAATTTTATATCCATCGAATAATAACATCAACACTGGGATGCAGATGCTAATCCTGGGTTCACCGAGTAAATATATATCATATGTGAATTTTCATATATTCATATCAAACCTACGATTATCAGGCATATAGAAACACTCCTCTAGAAATATCATTTTGTTATATGTTTTATGTGTTATTTCTTTGTTTAATTCTAATTGTGAGGATGGAAGAAAATCTTAATAAAATAAAATAGAATATGTTTACTAATAATAGAATAGCTCATCAAACTTTTAGAAATGAACAAACTTTTATAAATTAGTTACTACACCATGTTATTTATTTATAATAGTACTTACTTAATTGGTGGTTTAATATCTAAGTTGCATGGATACAGGGTACGTGTATTTTAAAACTTGAGAACACGAAGATAGAAAAAAAAAATCAAAAGCCCGGTGTTTTGGCTGTGCCCACTTGAAAGACAAAAGGAAAAAGGTGGGACGTACAACATGAGTGTGTGTCCGTAATCTAAGATTGTCCGACACATGTACAAGGACCAAAATGAAGTGTTCATGCCTCATAATCCAATATCTATTCGGGAAGCTAATGGTCTATTCAAGTGGGAATGAGAAACTTGAAGTTACAATTCGATATTGGCTTCATTTGGTAAAGAGAGGTTTGAGCCAAAATTAGAGGATTTGACTCAAAATCCTCTATTTGGTAAAACAAAGGTTACAATTAGTTTTTTGGGTCCACAAAACTAATTTTGAAAAAGCTCCGTATAGGAGTTTTTTGAGAAGAGAGGTTTTGAAAATGAATTGAAATGATAATTTTATCTTCAAATTAACAATTTTTTTTTGTTAATTTACATACAAAAATTTATTACAATTAAATAATAGTAATAATTATCCAAATTAAATTTAATATATTAAAAATTTTACAAGTCATTTTTTTAATATTAATTCTTAAATAATTATTATTTTATAAATATTTCTTCAATTATTCAATATATTATAAATCTTGTTATTAACAAAAGAAATACTCAATAATAAATTGTGCAAATGCCCAATTTTGATCATTTTACACGATCAAACAACTAAATGCTCTCAAATATTTACCAAACACTTTTATACAAAACACATTCGAATTACGCCGCAAGAGTACAAGATAATTATGGGTGAATCAAGGATTTATGATACGCCCTTTTTCGTGATAAGGTGTTTAACGCAGGTTAAGAATGGTATTTAATGTTATAATTATTGATATGAAAATGTCATAATAGTGCCTTTAGAGAAATTAAAATAAATGGGTAAATTTTGAAAAACAACATGTAATTTCTCTTGGTAATACAAAAGTGATATTGATATTACAAAAGTGCCATGTCAAATTAAACATATTTTATTTTCGTAATGCGACAGATATAACACAATCACAACATGTATAATGATGAATACCTGGCCAAATAAATTGAACATGCTCGGATAAACTTAATGAATAGTTTAGTATGTATTCAAATTCATAAAGTCTTACAATATATTACGTATTTATGTAAAGTTGGTTGCATAATTTATTTAGATATACAATTAAAAAAATCTGAAAAATCATATTTGATTGGTAGGGAATTATTGTTTTAATAAGATAGTATTTGACTCATTATATTTATGTTTCTATATTATTATATTTCTATATTGCACATATATGAATTTTAATTTTCATATTTATTACCCAATCATTATATTTTACACAATTAACTCAATAAAATGTTAACAATTATCAATTTAATATGTTAAATTTATTTTAGTTCATATTTAGTTAATCTCAATCTCATATGGAGCGAGTATTGGTGTAATATAAATATTAATTACTTTTATTTAATTTAAATTTATTTAGTGTAATTTAGAGTTTTAATAATGAAAAAAAGAAAAGAATCACCGACTCCATTAAATTAAATCGAATCAGTTGAAAACCCCAAAACGATCGAATTGAAAAATAGACGAACTTTTTCAATTTTTGAATACAATTCCGTAGATTAATTTTTTTGAAAGTTGGCAATTATTCCCTCCATCATGCATCCCCCATAGTTCCAATATCTATTTTTATTTTTATGTTTGATATGCATTTTTATTTGTTTATATATTTTCGTATATTTTGCCATGTTTATTATGTATTGATTTGATTTGATTTGATTTTTCTTGGAATTATGTGAAGAATTGCATTTATCATTTTGTTATGTATTTTATGTGTTATGTGGAGCCTATTTATAAGGTTGCAACAGGGAAATAAATATTCAATAAAATAACTAACTTAAATTAGCATAATAAAAAAGTATAACTAATAAATTTTCAATATGATAACTAAAGTAATTGTACAAAATTAATTTACTTTTCTTAAATATATTACCATAATAAATAAAAAATAAAACTAATAAAGTTATCACTTTTCATTAAAGCAGTATAAGTAAGTAATAATAAGTGTAATTTTATTAATTAAATTATCATAATAAGAAAATAGAACCAATAAAGCTATTATAATTATCATAAAATAAATAAAGTAATCGTATAACATTAATCAAGTTTCTTAACTATGGCATTAAAAATTCGACAACCTTCCTTCTGTATCAAACACTTGAGCTTGCCACGTCAAGCTTGTCTCAACCTCTCCACTTTTGTCAACTCCTAAAATCGCGAACAATATTGCACGCATATTTCAGTTTCTTTGCCATATACACAAGGTAGATGATGAAATTCTTAGAAGCTTTTGAAAACACACGAACATTGCCCACGTTCTCCTTTGCAAAATCAATCTTCAATTTGCCGCCTGCAACAATTTATCTTTGGCGCCGAAAATCCCCCACATATCCATATCCATATTCCACTCCGCGACAGTTAACAGAAAGTAAAATTCTTTCCCTAATTTTAGGTTTTTACGGATTACAGGGGAATTTAGGATTGTTCAGAGTGATTAATCAACAATCCTTACAAAATAGACACAGGCGTGAATCTCAATCTCCATAGAAATATGTTTATAATTTTGTGAATTTATGATATTGCATTATTTTTGTGAGTTTTTGGTATTGCGTATTTTTCTAAGCTACGTAAAGTTTTGGGCTTTTGATCTTTTTGCAGTAGCGGCCATGGAGCAAACACTTGGAGAAGGTGTTCGATAAAATGCTAAAAAGAATAAAAAGTTTAATTTATATCTAATTCTGAGGTGCTTCACAGGTATAATTTCTTCATGATTTCTTATTAGTTATTTTCATGTTTGGAGTCTATTTTGTCAACTGAAGCTATTAGTTAAAAGCTTATAGATACTAAGGTTAATAGTTATAAAAATGATACACCATTAATAAGATGCTGTAACTATTTAAATTTATGATTTGTTATAGAAACTCATAATGCAACCTATGTTTGTTAACTAAGGAAGATCCATTGGTGAGGTGAGGTGAGGTGAGGTGAGGTCTGAATAGATTTTTTGTCCAAAAGTAAGGGACGGTGAATGGGTATACACTGCCGACTATAAAGCAGGAAAAGGCAGGCGGTCTTTCTATATATTCTATTTTTTTTTTTACTTCATATTTAGCGAGATTCTGAAAGGCAAAATAGTGCTCAATTTTGGACAGTTTGTCTGCGTTGGTTTGTCTGCTCAATTTCATAGTTGTGGTATTGCTTGACTGACATATAAGCCTTTGTAACTATCTTGTAAGTGTATTATGTGTGTAACATGATAGGGGAAGTTAATTCTCAAAATTGTATTTGCCAAAAAAAAAAAGGATTATCTTATGGGGGAAACTTTGGATATTTTCATTGCTATGTAGCGCAATAGATCACCAACTTATATGGTACAGGACAATATACCTTCAATTGGTCTCTCTTTACATATATCCGGGCAAGTAGCATAGAGAGTGCATGTTTTTCGATTCCACATAATGTCATCATTACTTTAACATGGCCAATGAGACTACGTACAGTACCTTTATTCTATTAGTTTTGACAGCAAGTCTTTAATTGGGAATAGGAATCACTAAAGTAATTCCACTATGTTGTTGCCTTTTCATTTCATGATCTACTTTCATTGTATAAGAGTTATGAAAAGGAATCACAAAAGGCCTTGTATGAGTTAAGAAACGAAATGAGAAAAGGGATTTTAGTCTAAAAAATAGTTCAACTTTTCTTTGATCGGCCTTCCTCGAGAAAAGTTAAGGCACTAGAAAATAAAAGAATTGCTTCTGTCTTTTGCTTTTTAACAAATCTTGTTTTCTTATTCCTCAGAAACTTAGTCTCGGGATTGTCCATTCTTTTGATATGTCTAATTATTTGGGAACTGGTGTATGCTGCAAACAAAGAAAATATAAATTCAAAATATTTCTCTTTAAAATCAAATACTTCTAATAATATTGCGAATGTGAATGTAAAATAATATCAATTTACGCTCGTAGTAAAATAATGTCTAGGAAGTTCTTTTTCGAGAGCTATTTGTGAAGGAGTTGCATTTATCCACTTGCTTCTCAAAAAACCCAATGAAAAATGGTTAGCTAGGCAGTACAAATGGCATAATGCATGTTTATCTTATGCATGACAGTTCTTATTGCAATTAAATAATGTCCCGGATCTGCAAAAAACTTCACCATCAATTTCACATTTTTCATTATTCTTAGCAAGGTTGGTTTTGACATAAAAAATTAGAGCTAAAGTTTAAGAGTTAAGAATGTTAACTTACTACTATTACTTGTGCTTCTCAAATGTAGCAAATTACACAATGAGTTTAAGGACAAATAATTCGGTCATCCCATTTTCTCATATACCAACACAATTTCTAACATCTTGTCCATATGTGGTTCTCACTCTGCCTAAATGTCCATATGTGTTGTTGGCAGAAGATTAAGACAAACAATGAATGTAAACCCATGTGTATTTAGTACACAAAAGTTTTTCTTTTTTCTTTATAATATTTTAATTATGTTCACTTGGCCTTGTCTAACACCCAAATTGAAAAAACAATATACTTATTAACTACCAAAATCAAGAACAAAAATTCAATCAAAAAGGAATAATTTATCACTGACTAAAAATATTAAAGTAAAATTAACTGCGACATTGATTGACTTGCATGATCTTCAGTTGTTCTGCTCTGTTTTGTTCTGGTTGGTAAACCAATGTCTTTATTTTTATCAGTTGGTTTCCTCGGAACGTTATTGCTCATGAAATTGAGGGTCTCGAGGGCTTTTCTAATGCTACCCGAGGTAGCATTGCGCTGCATTCTCTGCTGCAGCTCGCTGTAATTTACCAACTCCGCCACTGTCGCTGAGTTGTCATCTATAAAAAATTAGATACTTGAGTTGCGAAGCAAGAAGTGGAGATGTTCATTAAATGGGAGGAGAATAATAATCGATTTCTTATGGGTGATAAATTCAGGGTACACGGAAACATTCTTCAGAGATTCAAGAATTGAGTAATGATCCAATATAGTTAACTAATAATCTGAAACTAATTGCATTTCATTAGCTTCTCTCCCTCTCTCTGTGATGAAAAATACATATGAAGGTACAATAATTCAGAAATGATAATAAAGAAATGGAGTTATATGATCACAAAATATATATAGTGGAGTATCTTATTATGGGGTCATTCCTAAGTTTTGGGAGATGAAATGAATTTTTTGAGATGCATATTTAATGTAGTTGAGACAGTATTAGATTAGGAGTGTTTATTATGAATGTTGATATTGTTTCTGGACCATATATGAAAGGCATTTAATTTGGAAAATAGATATGTGTATGTGTGCATCATGAAGACCTTCACGTTTCTATTAGATTTTAATGTTCAAAATCTTGAAGAAGAACTTTATATAAGTTAGATATTGTTAAGTAAGATTCTAAAGATGGTTAAATTTGGCAGAATGATGAAAAGTTAACAACATGCTGTGTGTTAGCATAGAAAGGTTTATTTTCCTCTTTTACTCTCTTGTTAAATCTGCATGTTGAGTTCAATAATTTTCTTAGTTCGGATTAGAATTATTTCTATATATGTTCTACAGAAATTACAAATGTTCTCTACTATAGTTTTAATTGTTATGAATGCTCTTTAGTTTTTATTTTTACTTTCTTTTCTTGTTTTTTTTTTGTTTTTTTTTTACTATAGTTCAAGATGGCAGATTATGAGATTCAAAGGTTGAGAAATATAAAAGAAAATAAGAGGAGGATGGAAGATTTGGGGATTAAAACTCTGGCATATAAAGCATGGTGTTTTATATAAGGAACAAAATAGTCACAAGATAAGCAAAATCAAGTCCAAGAATGATGTTGCAACTGATAATGAGTACATCCCTTGTGAAGAAGGTGAACAAGATGAATCAAATGAAGAGAATGATGATGAGGATGTGCCAAATATTAGAAGACTGGGCTCTCTTTCAAAGAAGTTTTTTTTTTCTTTTTAGTATATTTACTAAATACTTGATTAGTTTATTAATTGTGATAGTATGTTCCAGGTAATGGCCAAAGGAGGACAACTTATCTGTAGTTCAGAGAAACCACGACCCGTTACCTCTTCAATGGCAAGTTTAGTAAAGACGCGGTGTCAAACACGTGGATTGCGAAAGCAACATGGGAAAGACATCGACCAACAACAGATTGGTTCAGTGAAGATGATACAGCAAGAGAAGATTGATGAGCAAGAAAGCTTTAATCAAGTTGAAAGAGTCTCTAGACAAGGAAAAAAGAAACAAAGGGTATGTATGGTCGGAAAAACACTCGCAGCTGATAAGCCGTTGAAAGATTCGTCCGACATGACACCCATAACAAATCATCAAGATAGAGTGGTCGAGAGAAATACCTCTAAAAAGAATACGCAAAGCAAGACATTGATCTCAACTGGATCACTTGGTGCTTATGTCAGGATGAAAAAGAATCCAAGAGTACAGGAGCAACTTTCTGATGGTTTTCCAAAGATACCTACTCAAGTTAGAAATTTCTCGTCTATTGACCAACGAATGGAGAGTTCACAAAAGCGACAAGTGAGTTATTCACAAGATCAGTTATTTGATGACGATAGTGGTTTCGGGTTTGGTTTAGTGCAAGAAAATGAATCTTTTCAATTCTTAGATGAGCAAGTTTCTGAAGGAGAAAAAGACATAGATCCAAAAGAGATCGAAAATGATGTATTCAAGATCGAGAACGAGTCGCTTCCTCTACAATAATAATAAGATGATCAACCTGGTAAGGGTAAGAAAACTTATGGTATGCGAGTCAGTTATATAACGTTGTATTCATTATTTGTTCTCCAATTTTTTTTTTTGTTGTGCATTTGCATTCACTGAAATTAATAAGCATATTTGGGCATAGAATATGTGCTAATATATATCTATATTTTTTCTATTAATTTGTACAGTTCCACTAAAAGCAAAGAAAACCAGGGGGCCAAGTTTGTGCAAAGATGTCCATGACTTGACAACAAATAATCGATTGCCTATTATTTTAAATGGTTCAGGTCAGCCAATTGGGCCAGATAAGTCTACCTTAGGCAAGTTTAGTTGTTTTTTGGGTTCATTAGCTCAAGATTCTAATCTTGCACCTTTGAAAGAGCTTAATTAGCGCCTAGTTCGTGCCAAAGATAAAATTTGGGACTATGTGAAGGTATATGTATTTTGGGAACTGGTCATGATAGTATTTATGAACTACATTACACACTTAGCATATTTTTCCATTAATTCAATCCAGTTATTTGGTGAAACCTATGTTTTAATTTCAGTCAACTTATTCCTTTGTTGTAGAAGATGTTCATTGTAGCAGAAGAAGGTAAAAAATATGTGCTGCAGTTAGTTGGAGTTCTTTGGCGTACTCACAAAACTAGAGTTAAAGAAAAATATTACACCAATCCCAAAAACATAGATACAAGGATAGGATCTTCAGTTCCAAATTCACATTTGAAAGATTTGCTAAACTATTGGAATCTGGAGGAGGTTCAGGTATTTATTTTCTCTTTGTTTTTATTGCTATCAAAGAAATTAAAATATAATTGACGTGCCTTTAGTAATCTACTGAAAATACTATACAGAGCCAGAGATTGATGAATCATCACACAAATTAGATCACTATGGATTTCTAAAAGGACATGTCTCTTTCTCACAAAGAAACATAAAATGAAAATGTTGAAGATAAAGATTAGTACCCCCCACAAAAATATCTAATAAATTTACTAGTTTATTTAGCACAAACTCTAAAAGGTGAGAATTGAGATTTTTCATATTAGCAAATACAAATAAAAAGTCAAGTAATAAACATATATTGAGTAGACAGTTGCATTAAACATGCTCTTGTAATTGTGATGAAAATAGAAAGGAGATGGAGGTCAAGAATAACCTTAGCTTCAATTTCAGATAAACGTCTCTGATGAGAAAGTTCTGATTCAGCCTCTGCCAATGCATGAAGCTGCTTCAACAGATCACCTCCACCTCTGAAATTATGAGTAGAGGGTTTTAGAAAGTCTTTACGTTGTCACATCATGAGTAAAACATATGATAAATAGTATATACGAGAATGCATGTCAAAAATATAATTTAGCATTATTAGGACACGGCTATTATCACTTACTTGCGACTACCACCAGTCACAACTCCACAGGGTCGGTAAATATCACCTTATAAGCAGACACTTTGCGTTCATGTTTCTATGTTGAAAGTGACCTAAAAACATAAAGTAATTAGATTATAGTATAAAAACAAAATGAGAACATCAGTTAAAAACACGTCCAACCATGAATTCATGAAAGAATTCAAACATGTAAAAAATACACAATGCAATTTCAAAATCCTTAAATTGCATTCTTCTTCACTCGGTAGAATTAGAACAAACAAAGATGCGAGCTATCCTGTAATGGTATATTGCTCATTCATTATATCACTTAATTTCTGCCTGTCATAGCTGTTGTATATATTATATGCTACACCACTAGGACCGACATTTTCACATATTTTTTCTATGATGGACATTATTTTGATCAAGAAATGTGATGCATTCTTACTCTTTATATATGACAATGTCCCACAAATCCACATGAACACATTTCAGCTCCACACTATTTTCATTTAATGTTGCTTTCTGTTAGCTCTATTTTCACCCTTATACAAGCTTGTAGGTCCTACAAAACTCCTATTACAAAAATAGGCCTCACAATGTTTGATTGCCCTATGGTAATTACTGTTTTACATAGCCAATAAAACGAAATTTTCCAAAAAAATCTTGAAATACAATTTATCTAGAAATATGAATTGTAAATTAGGCTTGGAATATGCTCAATAATCTCATTAAGTCATCATTCTCAAAGGAAAAAAGATTTACAATGCACGATTTGGTTTTCATGAATTGAACCAATGCATGTCTGGTCAGCATATATCCTCCAATGTATTAAAAGATGATATATTATGCACCATCTAAATTCTACTGAACATGTATGAGATATTATATTAGATCTGTGAAAGATACATTAAAATACCTTTTTTAATCTCTTGATGTCAAGTATATATTGCTTATGTTTGAACTTTATTACTAGTAACAATATTTTGTATCTGAGATTATTTAAGCAAAATTATGAACTACCATATGCAGGAAATCAGTGAAAAGAAAAGTGAGAGCAGCAAAAAAAAAACAGACACACTATGGGTCCTATTGCATTTGCAAGAAAGCGTCATGATATGGTAAGAATTACATATGTTTCATGTTACTTCGGAATTTTACAGGGCTTGTTATAAAATATATTTTATATGTAAAATTCTCAATATGAGTGAAATGAATATATTGGTACATACATGTATATAACTTTATACATGCATATAAAGGAGTGAAAACACAATGAAATTGTCAATTCTTACATGGCTATGAACACTAAGCATCTCTTTTCATGACATTTTAAGTTATTTTCTTAGATTGTTTCCATGTTGTGAATTAGAAGAAGGCCTCACACACATTTCTAACAGGAGAACAGGGCAGTGCTACTCTTGTGTATTGAGGAGATATGAGTCATTTGCCTCTTATAAAATCATTTAGTATCATTTATCCTACATAATTTATGCCTCTTTTTTTATATGCAGCTCTTTCTATTCTGGTTCTGGAGTCATCCAAATACCAACTTATAATTTATTCCAATACGTGAATTATGTTTATGCCATTACAACTAATACATTTATAATCTTACCTCTGTCTTTCGTAAACATAGGGTCAAGAATTTGAAACTGGAGACTGAAAAACCCACCTTTAAGTATCAGAATCGGATAATCCAAAACGTACAACTAAGCAAAATTACTAGAATCAATAGATGCTTTTAGGTTTTTCATGGACTCTTCAGTTTTCACGCAAATTTGTGGTTTCAGGATTTTTTTCGACTGTTAAGATGGTTTCATCATTCTAAATAACTATTGGGATTATGAATATTAATGGTTTACTATGTGTACACATTTCCTAACAATTGAAAATAAGAATCTCTTAATTATAAATTACATTTCTGCCACCATTATAGAATTAAAGGTGTATTTAAGTCGAGCTCAAATTTGACAGAAATTTTCATACTTTTTAGTTAGTAGTAGATTTTCTTATATTGTTTCCATGTTGTGAACTGGAAGAAGGCCTCGTATACATTTGAGTCTGATAGAATTTATGACTTTTAATTATGAATTATTAGTTGGTTTGATTATATTGCGCCTGTCCGTAAACTGCTTTGCAACAGCAGTACCAATAATATTTTTGCAACAGTAATACGGATAATATTCCAGACAAACAATTCGATCATTCGGATGAGATGTTCAAAAATGTATATGTTTTATTTATGGTTTTGTTATTGACAAAACCAAACGGTGACTTGTGGCGAAATATCTAAAATTAAAAATACTACATGAAGACAAATACTATTAGTAATTTAAGTGGATAAATATTTGTACAGGAACAAGCTGAAGGGAAACCACCTCTCTAGCCTTCATGTATATGGAGACCCGCAAAAGAACACCAGGCAAAACTTACAAGACATCTGAAGTTAACATTGTAAGTTGCATTTCATTCTTACTATAATAATAATAATAATATTCCAAATAAATATCCCCATTTATAATCTAAACAAATATAATTCCGTATCCTGGTGCATGTTTCACATTATGGAGAAAATAAAATTAGACCCAAGAAAAAGTACACTGTACGGCAAATGTCTTAAAAACAAGAGACAAGTAATAAAAGTTAGATTAAAATTTTCTTTTTTTTTTCACTAATCATCAGTAGTAAGGCTTTCATAGAATATTGTGATATCCTTAATTTATTCCTTATGATGGTTTTTCCTCTGATTTTTTGTTGTTATAGGATCAAATAGAATTTAAAGATCGGGAACTTCTCGGTAGGTGTAGCAAGAAAGTCAAGGGGCATTCCAAGTCTAGTGTAATTATTCCTGATGAATTTCTACAGCCATATAGAGATGAGATTGTGAAAGATACAATAGCAGGAGTTTTGAAAATGTTCGAACATCTTCCTTCCGATGTGCTTGCCCTTATCGCCTCATCATTTGAGAATCGATTAGGTGTTCCAGAATTTGCAACAAATCATATTAATGGACAGTCATCTCGAGAAATTAATGATACAGAACTTTGTTCAATTCTTATATGCCTTTGCTGTGGATATTACTATGAGGTAATAAGGATATTAGTATGCCTTCAATTCTTATATGCCTTTGTTGTGGATATTACTATGAATTCTTTGTTGTTAACTATTAAGGATGGCTATGGCTGTAAATTTATGACCATGATGCTATAAATTTATATTTTTAAGGTGGGGTTTTCCTTTAGTTTCATGGCATTGTGAAAATGAAAACTGAAGTTTATCTTATGCCCAATGAGAGTGAGTTCTGAATAATTTTGGTTAAACTCCCATTGCCTCTGGACATGATATTTATGATATGTGGCAGTGTGGGATATTTATTTTCCGTATTTGTATCATCATTTTGACATTTGATCGTTCTGCTGAAGTTTTGTTGTAGTTTGTCTATTTGGATTATTATTTATTATGTGGTTCTCATTGATTTTTGTTTGTTTTTGTTTTCCTAAGTTGCTGCCCGATCCATGTTTGTTTGATTTTTCTTTTGTTGTTGTTTTTCAAAGTAAGCTGCTTTCTTTTAACGTTAAGCTTCTATGTTCCTGGCTTGTTAGTTGCTTTCCTTTCTGGCTTGGAAGCAGGGCCTAAAGGAAATTAGTTGAATTCATAGTAATATCCACAACAAAGGCATATTTTAGTTGCTTCTATCCACAAACTACGAATTCAACTAAGAATTGAATCCGATATCCAAGCCAAGCTTCTATGTTCCTGGCTTGTTAGTTGCTTTCTTTTGGTGTGTTTGTTGTAAATATTTTAGAATTGTATTAATATATTTATTTATCATAGTTTTGAGTTAATTTTATTTATTCAACGTTTATACATGCACATTACTATTTTATAAATAAATAGTTCGTAATTGAGTAAATGGGATAATTGAAAAAAAATGCAAAAAAAAAAATGCGTGTGTAGTTTAAAAGTGTTACATAATCTTTAATAGTGATACGATTACATATCATTATTAATAGATTTAAAGTGATACGATTGATGGATAAAATGTTACCATAAGTTGAAAATTACTACATAGAAAGTGATACATTTTGTAGGAAAAAGTGTTATCCAAACATTATATGTAACACTTATATATATAGAAAGTAATACATTTTGTAGAATAAGTGTTACCCAAAAATTATATGTAACACTTATAAAATGCTACTTAGTAATGTTACAATTGAAATTTTAAATGTAACACTTGATTAAAGTGATACTAAAGTCCATAAAAGTGTTACTTAAAATTTAAGGTAACACAGACAACTGTATCGCCAATCAAAATGTTACCTATTATCAATAGTAACAGTTTTTGTCTATTAAATAACACTTCTTTGGTGTTACTTTAGGTTACTTTTTTTGTAGCGATATAAGACCATTTAAAGCATTGATCTACTTAAACAAGATAACACTATAGTAGAAGAAATAATGATAAGGGAGAAAATGTGGAAGAGAATATGGTCTTTGAAGGTCAAGTATAAACTAAAACATTTTGTATAAAGAATTTTCCTTATAACTTAGAATCTTCTGAGAAGGAAAGTTAGGGATAATGATGCATGTGGTGTGTGGTAAGTAAGATGAAGAACTCGAACATGTTTTCTATCACTGTAGCAAATCAACTAGGGTTTGAAGGTGCACCAGTTTCATGGGATGACTGTCAGAGGAAGGAGGTTCATTTTGCAGACTGGTGGCAGATGTTATATACGAACAAGAAAAAAGAAGGGTTTGGTGATAGGATGTCATTCAATGTGTATATGTTGTGGTGGTTGTAGAAAACTCGCAACCTTTGGATCTTTGAAGGTACCTGGAAGACAAAGAAGGAAATTGTGGAAGGTCCACTAGGTGGATGGACGTAATTTAAAGTTGTTGTTAACTAATAAGGAGGTTGTGGTCAGTTTTGTAGAGATGTTGGATGAACATGGTGAAATATAAGGAGGAGACATATCAGGTTTGTAGCCACCACAAGGGTTGTGGTGGGCTGCAAGGGATGGGTGTGCTATATATTAATCTTATTTGATTTTTTTCATGTAAAGAAAAAATTACTCAACTCAATATAAAATCTTGTTTGACTTAAATAGTTTAACCTATTAGAAATAAAAGATATTCAACCAATTAATTAGCCCAGTTTCACTATATTTCCTAGGTATACCTTGGGGAAGATGGTCTTAGTGATACGATATCTAATATGCTGGTCGGCATGCATGTGAGATTAGGTTTATAAGGTGACCTCACCTATAAAAGGGACGATCTCTTCCTTAGGAGGCGAAATTTGTGCATAGGGGTGGCGAGCTCTTATATTGGAGTGTCAAACTCTTATATGGGAGTAGCGAGTCCTTAAGGAGTAAAATGATATTATAATATCTCGGTATTGAGAGCTAGGCTTTATGGTTAACAGGATCTGGGCCCTGGTGGGCAGATATGGATGGCATGGTATGGTACGGGGCCCCGACAAACTAAGGGCATGGTTAGGTTATAGGCCCTATGGTTATTATGGTAACTTAATAATCTAGTATTTATGGTAATTTAGCATATAGAAGGAATCCTAATTCTAAGTCAGTGGTTAATTATGGTATTGTGGCATGAATTGGAGACGGGAACCCAAAATTGGGAACATTTCTCTAGTCTATATAAAGAGGACACATGCCTCACTTTTATTCTAAGTTGATTTTTTTCCTACTTTGATCTCTCGTTTATTCAATATTAAAAAGGGAACTGACTTATGCTTCGGATGGCGTACGCTGGGGCTGTCCGGTTTTGTTTTTTTTTTTTGTAGGTTCATCAAGTCGCCATGAGTTATCTGGAGGTCGATCAGGTCGGCAAGACAAAACTTTAGGTCAGTATTCTATTTTCTTGGTGAACCAATCTTTTTTGTCTCATCCAGCGGCACAATCGGTGGAAATACAAGGACATCGAGTCCTCAAGCGAAAGACGTGAGAAGTTCACAAAGCAGATATGAAGGGAAGAGATATCATACCTCAAACTTTGGATTTCGGCTCTGACACGAGCAAGACTAAAGATATGGGCAAGGAGGAGCAGGTTGCGGAGGAACAAATGCCACCACAAGGGAAAGTAGCGGACAGCGGTCATGAAAACACCAAGGAGTGGGATGAGTTCAAGAAAGGGGAATAAGAATAATCCCCGGAGATAATTAAGCAAAGTATGGTCAATATCGGAACCAAGGAGTGGGATGAGTTACCAAAGGAAGAACCTGTCACGTTTATAAGGGATTCCTCGAAAAATTAATGGAATCAGTGCCTCTGGGCAAGTTGAAGAAAATTTTAGTGGGAGAAGATGATAGTGATGAGGAGATCGGTGGGAGGAAAGATGACGAGTACTGGCCAGAACCACTTACTTTGGCTTAGAATAAAAGCAGGGAGAAGGATCCATGTATGCCAGATCCTGAGTTGATTCGGGCCACAAAGAAAAGGCGACCTCATACAAGATACCCATCATCGCCTGAGGGAGACGAGGAGGAAAATGATATACAATTTTTGGGAAGTAGACCACAAAGGAGGGCTTACCAGGATCACACCAGGCGTGATGTAAAGGAAGAAGAAGAGGTGTTGCCGACATCCTGCACAATGAGGGATATGCAAGAAGCGATGCGAGCATTACAAAGGCAAATCGCATGGTCGGAAGGATAAGAGTCGAGTGGCCACCCATTTTCAGAGGGGATTTTGAGAGCAGCTCTACCCCGGGGATATAAAGGGCTGGATTTTTACTATGAGGGGTTGTCATATCCCACTCGCCATGAGCAAAGTCTCAAGAACGACGCAGTTCTATGGCAGTACACTGATGCATTAGCATGTAGGGCATTCCTAATTACCTTAAGAGGGCTGGCGCAGGATAGGTTTCACCAACTGAACCTGGGGAGAATCACTAGCTTTCATGTCTTGATATTGACCTTTCTGAAACACTTTACTAGTGCCATGTTGCATACGAAAATGGCGGAGTGTCTCTTCTTAATGGTGCATCAAACCGGAGAGACTCTAAATAGATATGTCTCTATGTTTACCAGGGCTACTCTAGAGGTGCCCGCGACCACGGATGATATGAAGGCAAGAGCTTTTCACAAGGGTTGAGGATGGGAGGCTTAAGGACATCGTTGGCCAAGCGACCTGCACATACATTTGAGGAGGTACTGGATAGGTGCATGAAATACATACATGTTGAAAAAAATGAAGAGGAGGACATATTAAGCTTTGGAAGGGAGTTCGGAGAATCGGAAAGAATAACATCCAACAAGCTGGAGCCTAGAAGGGACACAAGACGACCTGCATGGGCACTCTTGACCTCGGGAGCAGATGTAATAGGAATGGAAAGGAATGAGGGAAGAGTATGGAAGGAGGACGCAGACTTCACACCCTCGGCAATGACAAGAGATAGGGTGTTTACAATCATGGAGAACCAAGTGCCTGATGCCATCAAATGGCAAAAAGATTATACGGTAATTCCTACTAACCCGAGATCTCAGTTCTTTTGCAGGTTTCACAATAATTATGGGCACTCTACAGAGCGATGTCGGCACTTGAAGGAGGAAATTGAGAGGTTGATCAAAGGACACTTAAAGGAGGTTATATATAAGGATAAAGAACCACAATAACAAGAGCAACCTCTACCGGGACCACCACAAGAGGGACCCCCGCAGGCGCAGGCGGGGGATGACCGAGACAGGAAGGGCAAAGAAGAGTGGAGCAGGGGGGAGCTGTTGGGAATAATAGGAGAAGGATAAATATGATATCAAGCCGACCAATCGATGGATATTCAAACAACATGAGAAAGCAGCATGTGAAGGCAACTCGCCCAAGGCTATTTGAGGTTGTTGCCATTAATAGGCGACCCCGGGTGGCTGGACCAGTTATTTCTTTAGCCCGGGGGAACGACGAGGCTTGCAGGTGGAACATAATGATGTGCTGGTAATTGAGGCTGAGCTGGCGGGGTATGATGTCGGAAGAGTATTTATAGACAAGGGAAGCTCAATCAATATACTCTACCAGGCATGCTTAGAGTAGATGAACCTAGAGGTAAAAATACGACCTGTCCAAACACCTATCTATGCTTTCAATGGAGCACAGGTCATCACAAAAGGAGAGGTGGTGCTTCCGGTTGCGTGGGGAAAAAGTGAGCTGCGGGTAGAGAAAAAGTTAAAGTTCTTGATAATTAAGAACAATTCGGCTTATAACATCATATTAGGGCGACATGTCCTTAGTGAGTTTCAGGCGGTCACTTCTACTTATCACATGAGTGTAAAGTACCCAGTGGGAAATAAAGTTGGCGAAGTAATATTAGAACGACAGGTTGCTCGGCCCTGTTATCATATGACTGTGCAAAAGGGGATGAGTGAAGGAAAATGTGAACAAAGAATTGATGTGCAAGACGGGGTACTTAGT
Organism: Phtheirospermum japonicum; assembly: GCA_014905375.1. Classification (NCBI taxonomy): domain Eukaryota; kingdom Viridiplantae; phylum Streptophyta; class Magnoliopsida; order Lamiales; family Orobanchaceae; genus Phtheirospermum; species Phtheirospermum japonicum. The sequence continues at coordinate 313,350 of BMAC01000805.1, read as the reverse complement.
GCTAAAATGTCAGGGAGGAGGAGAATTCTGTCTAACCTCATGAGAAGCTTATGGAAATTGAATTAGAATATTGTAGACCAGAATATACCACACGAATAAGAAGCCAGATAAAGGAGAACATAAGGGCATAACTCATTGCTCTGTTAAAGGAATTTGAGAGATCTTTACTTTAAGATACAAGGAACTACCATGAGTATCTCTTAAGGTCTCGCAACACCACTTGAACGCAGATCCAGATGCACGGCCTGTACAACATAAAAGAAGGCATTTTGGGGCAGAGTAGATAAGGTAATTGAAGAGGAGGTGCAGAAATTGCTGAAGGCGGGTCACATCCGGGAGATCCAGTTCCTGGAGTATCTGCCTAATGTTGTTATGGTGCCGAAACTAGGAAGTAAATTGAGGATGTGTGTTGACTTTCGTGAGCTGAACAAGGCCTACCCAAAAGATCATTACCCGCTGAAACGCATTGATCAACAGGGAGACTCAACTTCAGGATGCGAGTTGCTGAGTATGATGGATGCGTCTCAAGGGTATCATCAAGTCCCACTAGCGAAGGAGGATCAATCTAAGGTAAGCTTTGTCACCTCGACGGGTATGTATTTCTTTGTTTCCATGTCGTTTGGGTTGAGAAATGAAAGGACGACCTACTAGAGATTAGTGGAGAAGATGTTCAAAGACCTGTTGAGGTCAATCATGGAGGTTTAGGTGGAAGTTATTTTAGTGAAGAGCAGGAAAGTGTAGTCACATGTAGGAGATCTGAGGAAGTCCTTTATTATACTCAGGCATTATGGTATGTGGTTAAACCCAAAGAAGTGCATTTTGGGAGTCCGATCAGATAAATTTCTAGGGTACAAATGTAATGAAAAAAGGCATTGAATTAAACTCGAAGAAAGTACGAGCTGTCATGGAGATCCCCCACCCCCGTAAGATAAGATTTGTACAGGTGTTAACAGGTCGTATTGCAGGACTCAGTCGCTTCATATCCAGGTCGGCAGAGAAGGGTTTTCCCTTTTTCATAACTTCGAGTAAGGGGTCCAGGTTTGAGTGGACTAAGGAGCAGAGGAGGCTTTTGACAATCTCAAAGAGTATAATGCCGAGATTCGATTATTGACGATACCCATGCCAGGAGAGGACTTAATTCTTTACATATCAGTCGGAGAGGTCACGGTAAGTTCAGTGCTAATCAATGAAGTGGTCGGTGTTCAAAAACCTATCTACTATATCAGTAGGATGCTAAAGAGAGCTAAGCTAAACTACTAAAAATTAGAGAAGGGCGGATTTGCATTAATTTACACGACAAGGAAGTTGCGACCTTATTTTTAGGTCAAAGGGTCAAGGTGTGAACCAACTTAGCACTCAAGCAGATATTGAGTAATCCGAAGTGTTGGGGAGATTGATAAAGTTAGCGGTCGAGCTCAGTGAGTATGATGTGGTATACGAGCTGAGAACAACAATCAAAGCACAAGTGTTGGTAGACTTTTTACAAGAGATGGTGCATTCTACGGAGAGGTAAACCGAACAATAAACATGGTTATTACATGTGGATGAGTCGACTATGACGAATGGCGTAGGGTTAGGAGTTGTTTTAACTAGTTCGGAGGTGGATATTTGGATATCGCGGTAAAGCTGGGGTTAATGCCTCTAACAATGAATCTGAGTATGAGGCATTATTGCAGGGGATCAAGATGTCAAGCGAGTTAGGAGTAACATGGTTAAAGACATACACGAGATCTCAGCTGGTAGCTCACCAGTATGATGGGTCTTTTGAAGCAAGAGAGGAGTGCATGTAGGAGCATTTAGGAAATCTTAAGGAGAGAGTAACTCAGTTTGAGGAATTCAGATTAGAGCATCTACCATGAGCTGGAAATACAAGGGCGTATCAACTCGCCAAGATGGTAAGAGCATTAGGTACTTGCAACACGAATACTATTACTTTAATGGAGTTATCTCACAGTAGTTTGGAAAAAGGAAAAGAGGTGATGGAGATAGAAGAAGGAGTAGAGTGGCGGTCATCGATTCGGGAGATTCTCAATAAGATTGTCACCGACAATATATAATTATCTACCAAGGAGGCTAGGATGGCAACACAATCTTATTTGATGAATGGGCACCTGTACAAGAGGTCGCACTTTTGGCCATACTTAAAGTGCTTGTCACGAGAAGAAGGGCTGGAAGTATTGAGGTAAATACATGAGGGATATTGCGAGGACCACGTGAAGAGTAGGGATTTGGTTTTGATGGCCTTACGGTCGGGTTTCTTCTAGCCAGGAATGAAGGGGATGGATGACGAGCTAGTGAGGACTTGTACGAATTGTGATGCATGCACCAACAATCCATGTGTTAGGGTATTAACATATTAGGGCCATTATCAAGGACGCCCTACATAAAACTTTACCTGGTGGTTACGGTGGATTACTTTACGAAGTGGGTGGAAGCCGAGGCTGTGACCAACATAGCCGAGCAGATAATAATTGATTTTATTTTTAATAGTATTTTTTTCAGGTATGGCGTGCTGTGAGTGTTAGTCTCGGATAATGTGCACAATTCAATGGGCACATGATGCAAGATTGGTGCAAGACAATGGGTATGAAACAACGATTTGCTTCTGTAGCACATCCCCAAGTAAACGGGCTGGTTGAAGTTACTAATAGGATTATTGTGCAAGGAATTAAGTTGAGGCTGGAAAAATAGGGGGACTATGGCTTGAGGATCTATCCACATTTTTTGGGCTTATCATACAACCCCGCAAACTACTACAGGCGAATCACCCTTCAACTTAGTTTATGGCATGGAAGCTGTCATTCTAATGGAAATAGTCAGGGGTCACATCGTCTGGAAACTTTTAATGAAGTGGAAAATGATCGACTGTCTAGGGGAGCTTTGGAAACAATTGAAGAAATAAGATATAAGGAAGCAATACGTGTAGAAAAAACAAGCCAAGGATTCAGGCGGCATATAATAAACGAGTGAAGAGGAGGCGATTTCAGGTCGGCAATTTAGTAAGGAAGCATTCCGATGCGATATATACCAGAAAAAAGATGGGTCCTAACTGGGTGGGACCATTCATGGTGCTCAAATTATTAAAAGGAGGTGGATATGTATTAGGAGATTAGGAGGGAAATGCGCTACCAAGAAGCTGGGATTTGCCATCTGAAGAAGTACCATGCCTAACTCCTAAGGCGGTGGATTATGAGTTCTTATGGGTCGATGCTTATTTAGGTCGGTGATGGATTATGGTTTATCTTTTTGATAGCTTTTACCACTTAGTCCCCCATGTTTAGATAAACTGATCAAAGTAAAATAACTAATTTGTACCTGACTAAAGAACCCATCTAACGCACACAGTCAGATAACAATATAAGCATATCTAGGTCGCACTATTTAGACCATATAGACAGTTAGTCCCCTATATTCTAAACCCATAGCTATAAACCATATCCACCGCCAACCTGTAAAAGCATCAGCCCATAACCATAAAAACCATATCCATCGCCGACCTGTAAAAGCGTCAGCCCATAACCTTAAAAACCATATCCATCGCTGGCCTGTAAAAGCATCAGCCCATAACCATAAAAAACATATCTATCGCCGACCTGTAAAAGCATCATCCCATAACCATAAAAACCACACCCATAATAATCATAAAGCCATAATCATCATCCATTATTCATCGCTGATCTAAATAAGCATCAACCCATAATCATAAAAAAGTTAAGATAAACCATAATCCATCACCGACCTAAATAAGTGTCACCCCATAATCATAGGTCATATATGGTTTAATATGGTTTTAATTGGTTAGATATGTAATGGTATTTTGGCTGACTTGTGTCAAGTCAGCGATAATTTTATAATAAACCTTAATTAGCTGACGCTTGCATATATCGACATAAATTTTATGGTTGTGTTGTGGGATGACTGATTAGGTCGGTAAGGGTTATGATGTTGTGACCTTATATGAGGGTTCACGTCTAATAAGTTTTTTTTTGGTTATAAGGCAATGCTTAAGTATATATTTTAGGGTTATGATTTTATGACTAAGGCATTTATACAACTTTTATTTTATGGTTCAATTGGATAATGGGTTTGGTGATCGTAGGTTTTATGGTTAGCTTGATGGCATTTGATCTTGAAAGATAAAAGGTGTAAGTTCTCATAAATTGAGGTACAATTTATTCATGGAGAATTAAACTTACTTGGTGCAGGAAATTAAAGTTTCATTATGCAAGGGGAATTGGAATACAAAATTTGTAAGTCACATCATAGGGCGATAGGGGGGATGAACTCATCTAAAAGAACGTTGATCGCGGTACTGAGCCTAGCCGACACCACCGCTTGAGCTGCGCATTGGGTCCACCAGATGAATATTCTGTCTTGACTAAGATCACCTTGCCAAAAGATGAACGGACGTAGACCTGTTTCCAACTTTTCTTCATCTATCTGGAAGTTGAGTCCCACCACCTGGATCTATTCTTTAGCTTGTTCGATGGTGGTCTTGAGGTATAGTTTGGCCCCCTTGGCCACCTTCTACAAAAAGGCCGTAATATGGAGGTAGGTCATCATTAAGCTTGTCCTTTATGTTGTGACGAATCGAAAACTCGCCTCACTCCTCAAAAATGTACGACAACCTTCCTCGATTCCATGACCATGTGTTGGATGCACCTCCTACTCTTTCTCCTGCATAAGATAATCGAACTCCGTATGGCATTTGGAGAGATCAGTTGCAGCCTCAGACTTTTCCATTTCTAGGTGGCCCCTTTAAATATTTAATTCTTCCTCTCAGGCCGATATCTGCCGATGAGTTTCGTCCAGCTTGCCTTGAGTTAAGGAAAGCTGCACAGTCTACTTGTTGTCCTGGGCTGCTAATTCGCTGCATGCCTTCTTCCATTTGTGCATAAATTCTTCCTTAGTGCTGACATCCATCAGGAGATTGTACAGAGAGACAAGAACAGGTTCTACCTGCAATCGTGGAAAGGACAATTTAGAGGATTTCTTAAGAAAATTAACAAGGAAGCTTTTGTGAGGAGGCTCGTTACCTGTGAAAAATGTTGTGACAAGAAAGCCAACTGCTTGCGGATGCTCGGGCTTGTCAGGCACTTCTTGTCGGAGGTCATCACTCGACTCTCTAGAAAAGATAGGATTTTTTCACCATCCTTGCAGTCTAGAAGACCCACAGATTAGATTGGCGAGCTCGAGCTAGAGGCTCCTTGTGTATGGCGGCGTTTTGGGCGAGGAGATGAAGACCGGGCTCAAGATCGGCCACACATCGCCTTCTTCTTTTTACCCTTGCCCACTGGAGTATGCAAAGGTAGTTGGCCATCGGACTCGGTGACCTCAACTGGTATATCTGTTGCTCTGAGGGCAAGCTCTACCTCTTCCTCAGTATTTATAGGTGAGGCCGAGGAGGTGACGACAGAAGTTGGGTCCGGCTGGGCCACCGTGGCACCCTTTGAGCTGGACGAGAAATCGAGCACAAATTATTCTACGGAAAGGAAAATAATTACTATTCATTTTATTATGAGCTAAAGAGTGAGGAATCTAAGGTATGTTAAACCTACTAAATTCAGACTCGACCATCATTAGAGGTCACTGACTGAGGCAAAAAAATAGTATATACTCTCACGGACTCGATAAGTTTTACCAAGTCGCAGGGGAATTTATTCCGCTCATCAGTTAGATCTTTATATTTTTTATGAAGGGAGGGATTTTTTTCTCTTCACGAGCACTGACTCTTGAGGAGGGGTTGCCTCCTGCCATTCTTTAAGGAAAAAACAGTGCTCGCGGGAGTGTATGAAAAAGAATTTTGATCACCATTGGTGAACTTTGGAGGATGGGCGAACAAGGAAATGTTCCTTTTGGCGGGAAGAAAGGTAAAAGGTACCTTTCTAGTTTTTTATTCCGTCACAAAAGAAAAAGAAATCTACGTTTGGCTCTACATTATAAAACTTACATACTATTATATAGCCGGTAATAAATCTAATGGAGTTGGGGGCCATCTGGAGTAAGGGAACTCCATATTTTTCAGCCACAACAACCAGAAAGTGATGCTAGGAACCTAATCCCTTCCTTCACGTGGTCTTCAAAAACGGTAATATGGTTAGAGGGAGGATTATTAGGGTCATTTCCGCCCTTGGGCTTAATAAATTGCATAGTGTCCAGAAGGTGGATGCTCTTAATGAAAGCTGATAGTAGGTTAAGGTCGAGAAGGACCCAGGGGTTTTCAATAGCAACCCTGGTACTTCTAGAAAGAATAGGCAGGTCGGCATGAGCAGATGGGGGAACAATAGTTACTAGGTTAGTGAGGACAAATCCGGATCAGTCGGAGGAGGTACTCGCGACTGATGTAAAGGGATAGCCTCAGGTATTTCCTCGGTTAGAATCCTAGTTTGGGCTTCTAGCTCGGCCCAAGTAGAGCTCCCCGCTGGTTCATCTATGAGACCAGTTCTAGGTTGGTAACATTTTTTCTACTATTTTTTCTATTGAAGGGAATTTCTACGAATTCAGTTTCAGAAGAGGTGTCACGAATAAGGATTGAATCAATGAGAGAATTGGGGTCTTGAGAATCAGATTCAGAGGATGTTAAATTAGCACATATCAACAATGAAAATAAAAAGAAAAATATGTTCAGAGTACAAAAATTTAAAACTGACATGGCAATTCAGTGCAGAGCAGTAAATTAAATCAATGGAATTGAGGTACTTACCCATTATTGTACAGATTTGAAGAATTTGACGAGCTGAATTTCTAGATCAGAGACAAACGGGTGTTCTTGCTGAAGAAACTTTGGAGGTTTTTTGCAGTGGTGGATGGTGAAATGTTCTTTTTGGTTTTTGATATGCAGAGGAAACAAGATGATAGAACAAGTATATTGGGAGTGGCGCTAAGGCGAAAAGACGAGTGAATTTGAGGTGACACAAAGGTAGAATAGAGTTAATCATGGGCTTTTCATCTCCTTGCCCACGAGAATAATTTATTACGAGGAAATAGACACGCGACATGTATCCGGCACAATGGTAGGATGTCTTTAATGATTCCGGAGTTTGATGTGTTTTTGACAGTTTGCGCTTTTACCAAGGACGCGTTGGATTGATCTTTGAGATACTTATGATTACATTCCACCTAATTTTCTACCTCAATCAAGTAGAATGTGGGGGAGTAGCTGATATGACATCCAATATGTAGGTCGGCATGCACATGAGTTTAGGTCTATAAAGCGAACTCACCTATAGGATAGGCGACCTCACCTATAGGAGGAGCAGGCTCGTTTTTAGGAGGGCGAGCTGTGCATAGGGGTGACTAGCTCTTATATAGGAGTGTCGAGCTCTTATATGGGAGTGGAGAGCCCTTATGGGGTAAAATGGTATTATAATAGTTTGGTATTGAGAGTTGGGCTTTATGGTTAACATGATCTGGGCCTTGGTGCGCTGATATTGATGGTATAGTATGGGGCCCCGACGAACTAAGGGCATGGTATGGTTATTGGCCCTATGGTTATTATAATAACTTGACAAAATACGAGAGTTATAATATTTATGTTGATTTAGCGTATGGAAGGAATTTTAGTTTTAAGTCGGTGGTTAATTATGGTATGTTGGTATGAATAGGAGACGAGAGCCCTATATTGGGAACACATCTCTAGTATATATAAAGAGTAGTCTATATAAAGAGAACACATGACTAACTTTTATTCTGAGTTGATTTTTATTCTACTTTGAGCACTCGCTTATTCATTATTAAAAAGGGAACCGACTTAAGTATCGAAGGGCCTACGTCGGGACTGTTCAGCTTGGGTTATATTTTGTAGGTTGATTAGGTTTTATCAGTTATCTAGAGGTCGATTAGGTCGACAAGAACGAATTTTAGACCAACATTCTCTTTTCTTGGTGAACCAGTATTTTTGGCTATATCTCAATCTTGTTTGATTTTTTTGACATAAAGAAAAATTTATTCAACTCAATATAAAATCTTGTTTGAACTCAATAGTTTAACCCATTAGAAATAAAAAAAATATTCAGCCAATTGATTAGCCCAGTGTTACTATATTTCCTAGGTATATACCCGGGGAAGATGGTCTTAGGATGGGGTGTCTAGTGGATAATATTTTTCTATCTTCTGCTTGTTTTGTTGTTTGGGTCTGTGTGAGATGTGAATATTTTTTGTATTCTTGTTCTGTTGGATGCTGTAATTTATGGTTGGCCTTTGTTTTCTTTTTTCTAGCTGTGATTGACCATATTGTTCCCCCTAATTGCATGTGTAATTGCAGGGTGGATAGTAGTATTAGTCAATTACAAAAGTGCGAATACTTTTTTAGGTAGCAATATTCATATTTACAGTTTTCAAAAAAAAAAAAAAATGGAGATTCTAGGACTCTTCTCTAGTGAATTATATATTTCTTGATTCCTAAGACAAAATCATCCTTCACAAGATTTACATATTTAATATCTTCGGATTATTGTTTCAGCAATATGTCAAAGGTCAATTTAACTACAATAGCGGTTAATAACTTTTGATATCTCAAAATAGAAATTAATCAACTAGCTAACAATTAAGAGAAGTAGTTTATTGCTTCAAATCAGTTTATATCAAATTGATGCGACCAAAGAGATTGGTGCCTCAAATAGAAAGTATTGACCTTAAATATTCAATTAGAGACCTAATAGACCTCCAGAAAGCTCCTGGCAACCTAATTGATCCTTCCTGCAAAACAAAACCCAAGCCATGCGGCCCTCCGATACTTAAGTCAAGTAGTTTTTCGAGATAGATATGCAAGAGTATAAACGTAGGATAAAAAATCAACTTAGAGTAAAGAATGAGGCTTGAGTTCTCTTTATATAGATAAGAGATGTGTTCCCAATCTAGGGTTCCCATCTCCTATTGAAACTATAATACCATAAATAGCTACCGACTTAGAATTAAGATTTCTCTTAGATGCTAAGTTACCATAGATATTAGAACACTCATTGAATTTCATAATAACCATGGGCCGATAGCCATGTTTATAATCTCAGTCTATCGGGACTCCATAAATTAAGTCCAAAAGAGCCAAAAGCCATGAAGCCCATCTCTCAACCCCGATCTACCACTAATTGCCGATCTTTCATAATATCATTTGTCTCATAAGAGCTCGCCAACTCACATAAGAGATCACCACTCTTATATGAGTGGTCGCTGCTCCCCAAAACAGCTCGCCCACCTCCCAGAAAGATTACACCTTTTAGAGGATGAGGTCGCTTACTAAATCCATATAATTACCTGCATGTTTGTCAACGTGAATATTTGATGTCGTATTAGGTAGTCCCCCACATTCTGATTGGTTGAGGTATGAAACCAAGTAGAATGTAATCATGAGTTAGCCCCAAAAGTCAGTTCGACGAGCCTCCTGGTAAAGCGTGAAACCATCGGCCATCATTTCCCATTTAAGAACTTTAAAAGTGCTCTGAAAAGTGTCGAACATGTGTCGCTAGCCCATCATAATATATTTAATTCTGTGGGCCAAAAATGAAATGCCCACAGTAAACCCTACCAAATTTTCCACGCCGATCAAAGAACCCTTCTGTCTTTCCAACTTCTACGCCGCCCAATACACAAAACACCTTCTCCATTTCTCCCCATTTCATGCAATAAAGCGAACTTTCGCCATTATTCTCTACAAAAATACCTCCAGAGTTTAGGAATAAAAAATTAAAAGAGCCATCAATCGTGAAAAATTCACCACAGGACAATCATCCTAATAAGTAAATCCCCCTAATTCATCGTTTCCATACCAATTATCCCATTTTATTGTAAATTGCTGCTTGTTGAATATAATTTTTTCTATTTCTTCCATCTTCATTATTTAACCGATTTATGATGAATTTAGCCTCATCGAATTCTGATTATTGAAATCCCAATTCACCAAACCTAGATATTATTTTGCATGTAATTGTTGTGTTTTTTTTTTTTTTTTTTGTATTTTTAGATAGATTTTTATATTGATTTTAGTAGTTTTTGAGTCATTTTTCATTGGGTTTTTAGGTCGTTTTTTCTTGTTTTATTATTTTTCGTGTTTCTTACTAAATTTATATATTTTAATGGGTTAATTAGTTCAATAACCTTGAGGTTTGGTGAAATTTTTGGGTTTTTACGTTTAAAACTCTTATTTTATAGGCCAAGGCATTAAGGATCAAGATTGAAGCTAAGAGAGGCTCAAACATGCCCAAACACTCTGGAATGGTGGCCTAGCATCGCGCCCACTCTCCACACCTCGCGCCCTCTCGCCATCCGACGCCCAGCCTCGCCAAAACCCGCGCCAAAACTGCCACACTGGGTAGCGCTGCCGACACTGGGTTACCCAGTGTTCGAGCAGCGCCCGCAAGCCTGCTAGCTCCCGCGCATCCGCAAGTGCCTGCGCGCAGCGCTCGCCAGTCCCGCCTTGCCTCGCGCTCACTCATGCCACACAACGCCCAGCATCTCCATCCCTCGCCTTGCCTCGCGCCCACTCGTGCCCAGTGCCTGCGGACACTGGAGTGCGCCTGCCGACACTGGGTTACCCAGTGTCCGAGCCATGCACGCCCAGATCAATATTTCCTAGAGCCAAACCGAGCCAAAAGGTGCCAAAAGGCTAGCCAAGTGGCTAGGAAGGTTAACACAGGCCAATTTTGGTCGAACCCGGGAATTTCAAGCCTTTTTAGCTAATTTGGCCCATTTAAACCCAATTAAACCTATTATAAATGGAACCTCACTCTCATCTTGTGAGAATAACTCCCTTCCCAACCCTAACTTGGGTTTGGGATCAAAATTACTCTCAAGCTCTTGGATAATTCTCTCTTTCCTTAGGTTTTAGATTCAATTTCAAGCTTTGATGTATTTTCATTTCTAGTTTTAGATTTACTTTCATGCTTGGCATTGGGTTTGTAAGTCTAAGAAGAATCCAAATACTCCTTTAGATTGTTACTTTTGATACAATTACATTCAAGCTTTTTTTCATTTCTTAATTCAAGTAAGTTTCCTTTCAATTTCATGTTTTATACTTTATTTACATGCTTTGTTCTTCATTTCCATGCTTGTTCTTCATGTTATGCTTTTTGCCTTAGCACCTTGATTTCTTGTTAAATCTTAAGAATTGGATATGGAATCTAGATGAGTGACACATCTAGATCATAGATCGAGCCTTAGATATGTCGATGCATGGTGTGGACCGTGTGGTCATGATACCAAATCTTGCCCTTCATTCTCCTTGTTCAATATGTCGATGCCTCTTTCGGAGGACGTGTATGGGGGTCATGGACATCATGTTGGCCCCGATTGTTCTATGCCATCTTTTACTCCACTGCCAACTCATAATCTGGTTGTTACTCCTCATGTGGGCCCTTGTCATTCGACTATCCGGTGATTATTTCTACCCTACCTTCCGAGCCAAACACTTCTCAAGAAATGTGCTCTTGTGCTAATGACGTGAACATGGCTTTATCCTCGAAGGAGTTTGAGTTGGTTACGAAAATAGCGACGTTGAAGGCTCAAATCACTCAAATGTCTAACTCGAAACCGACTCCTTCTTGTGTGGGACCCGGTTGTCCTACTCCCCCACCGCCTCACGATCCTCTTGTTACTTTTCACGTGGACCCACTACCTCCGCCTACTCTTCCAGTCACGTTCCTTGAAAAGTGTGGGGTAGTTGATTCGGTTGTCTCACCGACGGAGGAGGCTGTGGCTTCGATTCTGAGTATTTTTACTCCTCTTGACGAAGAGTGAGTGTATATGGACTTCATCAAAGCCATGGTCGAACGAGTTTGTTTGGAAGAGAGGAGCAATGAGGAGGAGGTTGGCCCGAATGTCGATATTGAGGGAAGTTGTGAGGATGAGCCCCTTGTTCTATATGATGAGCCCGTTGTGCCTCTATTTGACCCCGTTTTGTGTGTAGATGACTCTCGATGTGTCGTTGAGGGCAACGACGACTTTTAGAGGGGCAGGTGGGGGTTATTGATGGTAAGATTGGGAAAATTAATGATTATCTTGAGGAGTATGAGGGGAGCAAGTCAATTAACATCCTTGCAAGTCCGCATCGAGAGGAAAAGGAAGAGGGGTCGATTGAAGAGTTTACAATTCTTAAGGGTGCTATTGATTGGATACCGATAGTGTTTGAGGGAGTTAGCCATTTGAATTTGAGTCTTGGAGATATGATGAGAGCCGGGATATGGAGGTTGTTGTTGGAGGGCTTGATGTTCGTTATTTCCAAAAGTGAGTAGGTGAAGCCCATTGATTTGGTACCCAAGACGAGCGGCATGTTCTTTCTTAAGGATGAAGAAGGAGGGTTGTTGGCCATGAGGGCTACAACGGGTTGGGGGACGTTGGTCGATGTTAAGAAGTTGAAAGTGGCTACCAAGAGAGATCATTTCCCTCACCCGTTTGTTGATCAAAGGTTTGAAAAGTTAGCCGGCCATTACCCTTTTTTCTTTATGGATGAGTCGTCGGGGCACTTCAAAACCACCATTCCACCCGAGGACCTAGCCGAGACGAGCTTCAAATGCCCGCTTGGAACGTTCACTTTTTGGAGGATCTTATATGAGCTATGCAATGCACCAAGGACGTTCCAAAGAGTAGACCCTCCCGACAAGGAGGAGATTGTGTTGGAGGACCCTCCCGTTATCTTCCTGCCTTGACCAAAAAGGGAGTACGTCGAGCTAATGACGTAAAACAAGCGCTTCTTGGGAGGCAACCCAAGTTCTTCTCGTTTATTTCTTTTATTTTCTTTCTTTCTTCTTAAAATGAAAATCCAAAAACATTTGAAAAATTGAAAAATAAAAAAAATAGATTTTGTTGAGATTCGTGTACATATTATCTTGAGTTTTAATTTCGTGTGATTTTCTTGTATAGTGTGTTATTTTCCGACTTCAACCTTGGGCGACTGGATAAATGAGTAGCGTTCATGAAGTCGGGAGATACTAGCCATGCTCGATTTTTTATTGGATTGCTTAGATACCTAGGTGGACCCCACCGAGCTCGACCAAAACGCACTCAGTTATAAGGAAGTTTCTATTCCCCCTCCTTTTACTTAGTTTCCATTAAAATGTGGGTAATGCATGGTTTAAGTGTGGGGTGGGTAGGTGGTTAGGGTCCCGGTTTTTGTTAAGCATGATTTGTTGTTCTTAACTCGAGCCTTGGCGAAGTGACGCTTACTATTTGCGCTTTTATATGGTTGAGTCGATTTTGTGTCTTTTGTGTTTCTATTACATGTTTAAGCAACTCTACGTGCTTGGAAGTTTGAATAGTATACTTGTCGGGTTTTTACATGTTTATGGACTCTTGTGTGAGGGGTTGAATTTTTGTGCTTCGTCCAATCCGCCCATATATATACATTTTACTCGTGAAAAGATTGCAAAGCTTAAGAAGCTCTTTTGATTTCTCTCCCAAATTCGGTGCAAACTAGTGAGTAGCCTTGTGTGATTTATCGGCTTGCTTGCATTTTTAGGGAAATTGCATTGAGGAGGTTTGACTTTGCTCGTAAATGATTGAATTTGAAAATGACCTCGAGGCACATATATCACCCTTTGTTCTGGCCATATTCATATATTTAAGCTACTTAAAAGTCCCAAACGAGCCCTCTTGAGCCTATGTCCCGTTTCTTGTTAGCCGAGCTCGATTTTAGCTCTTATATCTTCATAAATTTTGAGGTGAGGGTATGTTGTTAGTAGAAGAGAAGTGTGATGGAAATCTATTGTGGGTTTTGGATTTTGAGTTGCGTATACAAAAAAAAAAGAAGAAAATAATAATAATAATAATAATAATAATAACACTCCAACACAAATCACGAAAAGTGATAAAGCGTGCGTTGAAGCGAAAAGCCTAATTCAAAAGGGCTAAGTTTAGTGAAAAGAAGCAAATTCAAAAAGCTTCTAAGTGTTGTGAAATAAAAGTCGGGAAAAAGCATGTGAGTATACGAAAGGGTTTCGAATGAGAGTTTGGTGAATTGGTAAAGGTGAAGCGATCATAAGCTTCGGGTTTTAGAAATTAGGATTTTGTGTGTTATTGATCGTGTTGATCGTGTGTTAGCCACTCTATCCAAATATTCCATACCTTACCAAATAGCCAACATTACAACCCATAATAAAGACCTCTTTCGATTCTTGTTTGATCATGTACTATGAGCAATTTTTTGCGTCCGATTTGTGAAACCTTGACGAGTGCATGCATTATATAATCCGAGCGTATACACGTCCTATATACACTTGGAAGAATTGAGAGAACACCCTCGAAAATCCCTTGGAGAGGAAGTCATCGATTTGGCTGTCATTTGAGAAAGAGTAATACGAGCAATGCTTGACGATAGCGAGTTTATGTTGATATTATCATCGTATTAATAAGGATAAGCACAAGAATTTTTCTTTTGCATAATGTTCATTGCATGTACACTCTCGATTCTTTTTGCTGTTCGAGGACGAACAAACCGATAAGTGTGGGATAGTTGTTTTGCATGTAATTGTTGTGTTTTTCTTTGTGTTTTTAGATAGATTTTTATATTGATTTTAGTAGTTTTGAGTCGTATTTCATTAGGTTTTTATGGCGTTTTTTTTTGTTTTATTGTTTTATTGTTTTCATGTTTCTTGCTAAATTTATATATTTTAATGGGTTAATTGGTTCAATTACCTTGAGATTTGTTGAAATTTTTGGGTTTTTAAGTTTAAAATTCCTATTTTATAGCCCAAGACATTAAGGATCAAAATTCAAGTCAAGAGAGGCTCAAAAATGCCCAAACATTCTGGAATGGTGGCCTAGCATTGCGCCCACTCGCCACGCCTCGCGCCCTCTCACCATACGACGCCCAGCCTCGCCAAAATCCGCGCCAGAACTGCCACACTGGGTAGCGCTGCCGACACTGGGTTACCCAGTGTCCGAGCAACGCCCGCAAGCCTGCCAGCGCCCGCGCGCACAGCTCCCGCGCATCCGCCCAGCGCTCACCAGCCCTCGCCTTGCTTCGCGCTCACTCGCGCCACACAGTGCCCAGCGTCGCCAGCCCTCGTCTTTCCTCGCACCAACTCGCGCCCAGCGCCTGCGGAAACTGGGTGCGCCTGCAGACACTGGGTTACCTAGTGTCCGAGCCATGCACGCCCAGATCAATATTTCCTCGAGCCAACTCGAGCCAAATTGAGCCAAAAGGCTAGCCAAGTGGCTAGGAAGGTCAACACGGGCTTTGGTCAAATCCGAGAATTTCAAGCCTTTTTAGCTAATTTGGCCCATTTAAACCCAAGTAAACCTATTATAAATGGAACCACACTCTCATCTTGTGAAAATAACTCCCTTCCTAACCCTAACTTGGGTTTGTGATCAAAATTACTCTCAAGCTCTTGGATAATTCTCTCTTTCCTTAGGTTTTAGATTTAATTTCAAGCTTTGATGTATTTTCATTTCTAGTTTTAGATTTACTTTCATGCTTGGCCTTGGGTTTGTAAGCCTAAGAAGAATCCAAATACTCCTTTGAATTGTTACTTTTGATGCAATTACATTCAATCTTTGTTTCATTTATTAATTCAAGTAAGTTTCCTTTCAATTTCATGTTTTATGCTTTATTTTCATGCTTTGTTCTTTATTTCCATGCTTGTTCTTCATGTTATGCTTTTTGCCTTAGCACCTTGATTTCTTGTTAGATCTTAAGAATTAGATATGGAATCTAGATGAGTGATACATCTAGATCATAGATCGAGCCTTAGTGCATAAAATTTTCAAGATTATTATTTATATATTATAAAATGGTACTTGGACGCAATTGATTTTGCAAAACCTTAAAAGCAGTGTCAATTCAAAACTTTTTCATGCCAAAAGCCAGTGAGTAGACTGAGTGATTATCATCATTGCATGTGCTTGAATATGTTTCAGTTTTGATATCTCTTTGAAACCGCTGTGTGTAGTTGACTTTGAAAATGACGTTAAGGCGCAGAAAAAACCCTATTTCCGGCCATATCCATAAATTTTAGCCACTATAAATTCCGAATGAGCCAATCATAGCCAAATAATCCGTTTCCTTTAGCCATGAGTGTTTTTGAGACCCCTACTAACCCATTAAAAGCGTGGGGTAGGAGTTCTTTATTTTATTGGTTATTAGTTTTTTGGAGAATTTTATTAGGGATTTTACGATTTTATGAGTTTTTGTAATTAAGGACCACCATCCAAAAAAAAATTAATAAAAAAAGAAAAAAAATACCCCATAAAAAATGAAAGGGGAAATAAAAAAAAGAGAAAAAGAAAAATAAGGATAGTGAGTCTTGGTGGATTTTTGTTAGTCATTGCCTACGCGCTAATAAAGGCTTGTGTTTTATTGTTTATTTTCTTGAAGCCTAATGTTTAAAGGCAAGAGTTGTGTAATTGTAAGAAGCACATTATAAGCTTCAATTGTGTTTAAGTGGTTTGAGCTTCAAGTCGGTTTTAGAGTATAGAGTTGAGAAATAGCCTATATTTTAAGGCTACGTTATGAGTATTAAGTGAGGTTTTTTATTTTTGAACGAGGTGAAGTATTGCTTCGTGATTAGATTAGGTTGGGTGAGTTATTTAGCCACACGACTTATATATTCCATACCCGTCCAAAGAGCCTTACATTACAACCCGAAAAGACCTTTTTCGATTCTTAGTTTGATAACACACTAAATTTGCGATTGAAAAGAGATTGATTTTCTGTGCTTATTTATTGTGCATGTATTTGTATGATTTGAGTGTATACACGTCCTATGAAGCAATGCTTGAGTGCTTTGAGCGTACATCTATATATTTCCCTTTTGAGAGGATGCATGAAATTGATTTTGGAGCGACAATGTAATAAGGGTGGAGTGTTWGAAGTTGCGTGACATGTATCTATATTTTCAAAATTATGTATGTAGCACGACACGACTCTTTGTTTGAGCTTATTTTCATTCTTGTTATACTTTGAATCTATCGTTTGTTCGAGAACGAACAAACCAATTAAGCGTGGGGTAGTTGATTAACATGAATTTGTCTTGATTTTATTTAGTATTTTAGTTCGTTTTTTTTATTATTGTTTTTGGTGAAAGTTGGATAGATTGAGCACATTTTCGTATTTTCTTATCTCCAACTTGTTTTTATCATATTATAATCTTAATTAATTAATTTTATGTTTATTTTAGTTATTTTTAAAGTATTTTGGTTTGTACATAGTTGAGGATGGGCGTACGAGTGGAATTTCAGCGAAAACGGGCCACGATTTGAAGAATTAGAAGTTTCTGACTTTCTATAGAGGTTTTTCAGCTGTAACCGTTATAGTATCCCCGGCCGACCAGCCCTGCCGAGTCCTGCCAAGCGCTGCGCACACCTGCCGACCGCTGCCTGCCGACGCTGCGGAGCCATGCCCACACTGACATTTTATAACGGATTTCTTAAAGAACCGTTATAGAATCCCTGGCAGACGCAAAATGCTCACGAACTCTCTGTCGCGTCGGTCGACYCGACTGCCCAGAAAARGSGTTTTCCACGCGATTTTAGGTTTTCTTGGGTCTTAAGACTTCCCAAAACTATAAATACCTATGTATTTCGGAATTTTAAGATACATTATCATATTCTTAGGTTTTTTAGGCTTCTTAGGGGCTGACAACCCCAACGAATGCCCTTCGATTTCGTAGTTACTTTTCATAATTCTTAGTTTTAAATTCTTAGATTTAGAATAWATTAGATTAGTTCTTAGATAGTTTAGATAATTTAGATTCAAGATTCGCTTSCGGAACGCTGCAACTTTTTTCTTGTTTAATTAGTAAGTCTTTAATTCCTTTCGTTTTAATTTAGTTTAATTAGTTCTTATGCTTTCGATTCATGCTTGATAGTTTAATAATTGATCTTCAAACAAACCCCCCCATGTATGATGAATTGTATGATCTTGGTGATTTTGGATTGATGATTATGATGAGATTATTATGATAATATTGATGAGATTGATTGGCTAGATCTAACGGGTCTAGAGCCTAAAATCGTCGTGAACCATCATTTGGGTTTATCCCAATAGATCGTGGAAACGATTCGAAGCGCTAGAACCCTTGTTTTCAAAATCTTTTCAAAACTCTTAATTTTTAATTATTCTTCATTTAGATCAATTTATTGATTTTATGTGTTTAGATTAGAATTTTATTTTATTTCTTATTCGTGAACGACAAACACAAGAAACACTTCCGAATCTAGTTTTCCTCGATAGATCGACTCGGTTCAACTTACTAACTTATATGCGAACTCGTACTCTTGCGAGCGAGCTTTTGAATAATTGACAAATATTTATAAAGTAGGTACACAAAAGTTCGAATCAGATGCTCTCTAACCGGAGAAATCTTGAGGAATTCCTAAACAACCTCAATCTCCTAAATCTGCCAAACCAGTCTTCTCGAAAACTGTCCAGACTGACCCGAATCATCATCCCCCAAACCACATTACTCTCTTCGATGAAATCCTAAAAGCAGGCTTCAAATCTCCCCTACACTCTTGTATGATAGCCATTTCTGAAAGATATGGGGTTGCCCATTTACAAATGACCCCAAACTCTATAAGTTTTAGACCTGGGTACATAATTTTGTGTAAATATTACAATGTAGATCCTGATGTAGATTTTTTTCCCTTTTGCTTCCAAATAAAAAATCAGAAAGGCTCTTTCTACCTTTCTTCGCGTCAAAAGACGCGCTTCTTAGTAAACCCCTTGTCAAGAGTCCATGAACAATGAGCTAGATTCTTTTTCATCCATTCTTCTGAGTCGTGGCATTTCCTTACTGAATGGCAAGAGAATACCCTTACCCAAGATATAATACCTTCAAAGAATAACCAACCCGTACACTTCAAAAAGTGTTTCGACCTGCTCAATGAAAGGAGCGAATGTCCTTACAAAGTAATGAGACTCACAGAATCGGAGAGATTCTATACTTTTGTAGGGCTTAGCCAGCGACATCGGCAGCAAATAAGATCTGAATTTGGTAGGTTCTGACACATCACAATTCCCTTTAACTGTAGTTTAATATGGAAACGAATAATCACTTACTATTTTTTATTGCAGAGAGAATCATTTTCAACTGCAAGTCTTCTAGCTTGGAAGGAGGGGCCATAGTCCAACCAGACTCGAGCCCTGCTGTGAACTCCGAGGTCGTAATTCCCATTGTAGATGTTGTCTAAGAAGTGGAACTTGCCTTGGCTACCAGGAATGAGCAAATGGCACCCGCGGAACCAATGATCTAATGTACTGTGAACCATGCTGGATAAGGGAAAGAAGAAAAGATCAACCTGTGAGCAAACTCCAGCTTAGGGCACTCCTTCGGCTTGAATGCATCGTTTAACTAAGAAGGCGTCTACTCCGAGTCCCCTAAATCTAGAAAAAGAGCTTACCCAATGCCGGGATGCCGACCAAATCCAATCTCTCATTGGAAAGCCAATGTTGACCCAGGTTATACTCCTACTTAATGTCTCAGCGTACATGAGATGTCGTATTCCCTCCTTTTCTAACATATATCATACTCATTATGTTTTTCATAATATAGCTGCAACCTTGGATGACTTCCCTATTGAGCCACTTACTGTCAGTGACTACTAGGGATGAATTAAAAAAAACTTGCGACAAGCTAATGGATCAGGCTGCGAAACAAAGCCAACAACTATCCTTGACACAAGGAGAGTTGGACGAAGATCGTCGCCAACTAGAGACCCTGGGGAGAAGAGCTAATTGTTGCCAATAGCCAGCTGGAAACATTGAGAGTGGAGGCCACTCGATTAGGAGAGCAGCTGATGGAGCTAGAAGGATGCCTGTAAAACAAAAGATAGGCAGATACAAGAGGTAGCCCAGATAGCTCGTCAGTAAAAGGTCGCCGAGGGGAGAGCTGAAGGAAAGGCCGAGGGAAGAGCAGAAGGTAGAGARGAGGGAATGGTCGAAGGTGACCGAGTATTTCTGAATAGCGAGGTGAGTAAGAGAATTTTGAAATCATATAGGACCCAGCTGATCGATACTTATCGGCACACGACAACCTTCCTGAAGAAGGTGGGAGATGAGCAAAATACTGGTTCAACATCACCATTGAGAGGGTCAATGCTTAGCTCAAAACGGCAGAAATAAACTTTCAGTTGGACGAATCAAAATTGCAAGAGGATCTCCCTGCCTTCACATTCTGGCATGGCGATGAAAACCAACCCCTTCATGCTGATTAATGGAGCACTTGCACGGGTGAAGCAATTCTGAAAGCCAGACTCTCCAACGAGCTCGATGCCCCCTTCCCCTTGAGGATATAGTCGTTGATTGCACTCCTTCCTAAGTTTTGAACTTCCCTTGTAATAAGACCCTTGCTCCTTCAAGATTTTAATTTGTCATGTGCGAACTGATATACTATGCCTTATGATTTATCATTGCTTAAATTTATCCCTTATTTATGGATTTTATTATGCATGACTGGCTCCATAATATCATAAAACCTGCAAGAACTCGTGCTTATCCCATAATTGGAACCTTTCAGAAATCACCCATCGCGTGATGCCCTAGCCATCCCAGAATCGTGCAGCCCTTAACGCCATGTTTGTGCTGACCTAACATGGATATATGAGAAAACCATAAACAGAACTATAGTAGATCAAAAACAATGTAGATCAGAAAATAATCAAGTCGCACCAATGCCATGAAGGTAAAACAAAGGTAACCAATAAGCTACTTAGTCCCCCAGATTAATACGACCAAGTAAAACAACTAGGCTATCTATTATCAAAATGTTAAGTCCCCAAATCCCTGCAATGTGAGCAAAAAAAAAATGAACAAGCAATAACCATTATATGATAAACCACATATATCCCATGGACGATCCTCAGTATGAAATAAACCTGCTTCCCACATAAGTTGCAGAAATCAATCAACCAGAATTAAATGCATATAAACCGAAAAGAGTATGTGAATCGAACATGCTCACCACAGCAAGAGGTATGTAAATCTAACATACGCATAAAAAGAAGTGTTAAGAACATGTAAGTCAAATATGTTTTCTACACAAAATCAAACAATGAAACAGTATGTAAGTCAAACTTACTCAATAACTGAAAGGAAACATGTAAATCAAACATGCCCACTTCCAAACATCTTATAATATATAAGTCAAACATACTCAAGGATATGCAAAAACATGTAAATCATACATGTTCTCACACGAAACCATCCATTGCCATATCCATAAACTCCCTTATCGACCTAATAAAAGCGTCGAACCATGAACATATCCATAAAAACCAAAAGACTTATAGAATGTCATAATAATAACCCTTTATTCATCTCTGATATAGATAAACATCAGCCCACAGTTTGTGAAAAGTGCAAAAAAGTACGAAATCGTAGCCGACCTAAAGGAGCATCAGCCCATGATAGAAGTAAATAAAGATAGAAGTGTAAAAAAGTACGAGTCCATCATCCAGAGAGCTAGGCGTAATACTTCTTCAAGTGGAAGATGTTCTAGCTTCTTAGTAAAGCTTTCCTCTTTGCGTCTGTGAGCACATATGCTCATCCTTATAGTAATTTGAGGACATTGAATGGTCCTATCCAATTTGGATCTAGAATTTTAGTAGTATATATTGCATCAGCCTGCTTCAAGATAAGATCACCAACCTGGAAGTACCTTCATTTCACCCATTTTTTAAAGGCCGCCTGGATTCTCTGTTTGTATCTTTCTATGTGTGTTGCAGCATTGTCACGTATTTCATCGATTGTTTCGAGAGCTCCCTAGGTCGGTCGCTCATTTTGTTCCTCATTAAATGTTGCTAGCCGATGTGATCCCCTGACTATTTCTGCTGGGATGACGGCTTCCATATTGTAGACCAGGCTAAAAGGTGATTCGCCCGTAGTAGTTCGCGGTGTTGTTCGATAAGACCATAAGATGGAAGAGAGCTACTCGAGCCAAAGTCCCCCTGCTTTCTCTAGTCGTAACTTGATTCCCTGTACAATAATATGATTAGTGACCTCAACTTGTTCATTACCTTGGGGATGTGCCACAGAGGCAAATCGTTGCTTCATCCCCATTGTCTTGCACCAATCCTGGATCATGTGCCCATTGAATTTTGTTCCATTATCCAAGACCAGCACCTGTGGGATACTGTATCTACAAAAAATAGTGTTAAAGATAAAACTAATGATGTCCTTCTTGACAATGCCCGTCACAACCTCGGCCTCCACCCACTTCGTAAAGTAGTCCACTTCGACCACTAAGTGGCATTTTATGCAAGGTGTCCTTGGAAAGTGCCCCACAATGTCAATCCCTCATTAAACAAATTGGCAGGGTGAGCTCATTACCATCATATCATCCATGGGTACGTGTATAATAGGAGTGTGCAACTAACATTCGCCTGCCATTCTCTTCATCCCCGGACAAAAGAATCCCGCTCGCAAAGCTATCCCAACTAGTGCCCTGCTTTTTGTGTGATTGCCGCAGTACCCCTCGTGTATTTCCCGCAGCACCTCAAATCCTTCCTCCTTTGACAAGTACCTCAAATATGGGCCGAAGTGCAAACTCCTGTATAAGTCCCCATTCATCAAGTAAAATCACGCCACCGCTCTAACCTCTTTAGTAGATAACTGTGTACCTCTAGCAACCACCTTATCGAGAGCCTCCCAAATTAGTGTCCGCCAGTCTTCTCTTTCGTCTATCTCCATAATCTCCTTCCCCTTTTTCTACACTGCTATGCACCAACTCCATTAACGTGATTTTCCTTGTATCACAAGTGCCCAAGGTTCCCGCCAACTGGCGAGATGATCCTCTCTGGTGTTGTTAGCTCGTGGTAAATGTTTCAGTTTGAACTCCTCGAATGGAGTAGCTGCCTCCTTAAGTTTCTTTAAGTATTCCTACATGTGTTCTTCTCTTGCTTCAAAAGACCTATCATACGAGCTACAAATTGTGAGTCCGTATACGCTTTAACTCTCCTCACTCCCAGATCGCTAGCTATTTGTATGCCCTGTAATAATGCTTCATATCATGCTTCGTTGTTAGAAGACTTAAATTACAGCTGGATCGTGAAATCAAGGTTCTCCCCTTCTGGACTAGTCATAACAATCCCCAGTCCAGCTCTCGATGCCATAGTTGACCCATCAGTATGCAACAACCACGCCTTGTATTCAGCTTTGTTCTTGCCGAACGTACCATCTCTTGTAAAAAACCTGCTAACACCCGAGCCTTAATCGTCGTCCTTAGCTCATAAACCACATCATGTTCGCTGAGCTGAACTGCCCATTTCACCAATCGACCAGACACATTTGGGTTAGTCAAAACCTTATTAAGAGCTAAGTTGGTGCGTACCTTAATCTTATGACCCAAAAAATAAGGACATAGCTTCCTCGCCATATAGATTAATGCAAATCCACCTTTCTCCAGCTCCGAGTAGTCCCTCAATTTCCTGCTATTATAATAGATGGGTTTCTGCACACTTGCATCTTCTCTGATAATTACCGAGCTTACCACGACCTCACCAACCGATACGTATAGAATCAGATATTTGCCCGACATTGGTTTGGTCAATTATGAGATCTCTGCCAAGTACTCCTTAAGCTTATCAAATGCTTCTGCCACCTCCTTTGTCCATTCCAACTTGGATCTCTTCTTCAATGTTCTGAAAAAGGGAACACCCTTTTCTACTGACCTGGAAATAAAATGAATAAGTCCTGCAATACGAACAGTTAGCACCTACACATCTCGCACTGTTTAGGGATGGGGCATCTCCATAACAGCCGCACTTTCTCTGGATTCACCTCGATACCTCGCTCCGTCACCATGTACCCTAAGAATTTGCTTGCTCGTACGCCAAAATCACACTTTTTGGGGTTAAGATGCAAACCATACTGCCTTAAGATAGTAAATGCTTTCCTAAAGTCCGCCACATGTTATTCTGCCTTCTTGTTTTTCACCATCATATCATCCACATAGACTTAAAATGTAGATCCCAACAGATCTCTAAACATATTGTCCACCAACCTTTGGTAGGTCGCCCTTGCATTCTTCAACCCAAATGGCATAGAAACGAAACAATATGTACCTGTCGAGGTGACAAAGCTCACCTTGGGTTGGTCTTCTTTTGCCAGTAGAATTTGATGGTATCCTTGAGATGCGTTCATCATGCTCAACAGCTCGCATCCTGAAGTTGAATCAACCAGTTGGTCGATACATGGTAAAAGGTAGTGATCCTTTGGGCAAGCCTTGTTTAATTCGCGAAAATCCACACACCTCCTCCACTTTTGTCCAGGTTTTGGCACCATCACAACATTGGATAAGTATTCCAGAAATTAGATCACCTGGATGTACCCAGCTTTTAGTTGTTTCTGTACCTCTTCTTCAATCACCTTATCTAACTCTGCTCCAAAATGCCACCTCTTCTGTCTCACAGATCGCGCCTTTGGGTCGGAATTTAAATGATGTTGTGCGACCTCAGGAGATACTCTTGGAAACTTCTCATCCCCAAAAGCGAAGATATCATGAAATTCCCTTAACAAAGTTATTAGATCCTTCTTCACAATCTCTGTTATTTGAGTCCCAATTCTGGTAGTGTATTCTGAACTGCATTATTCTAATGAAATCTCCATGAGATCTTCATGAGGGCAAATAGAATTCTCCTCCTCCCTCATCTTTTTGGAGCTAAGTGTCCCCTCCTATGCGTCACCTGTCCTTTCTCTTTTCCGATCGCTCATCCCTTTCCTCATGGTCATCTGGTAGCATGACCGAGCAACCTTTTGTTCAGATAATATTTCACCCACCTTATCTCCTGCCGAGTACTTTACACTCATGTGTAAAGTAGAAGTGACTGCTTGGAATGCATTAAGGACAGGTCGCCCCAGTATCACGTTGTACGTCGAGTTCCCCTTGATGATTAAACACTTCAGATCCTTCTTCACTCGTAACTCGCCTTTTCCACATGCTATCACGAGTGCCAACTCTCTTTCAGTGATAACCTTCACGCCATTAAAAGCGTAAATTGGGGTTTTTACAGGCCATACATTTTTCTTCAAGTTCATCTGGTCCAGGCACCCTGGTATATGATATTAACCGAGCTCCCATTGTCTACAAACACCCGTCCAACATCATATCTAGCCACTTCAACCTTAATTACAAGTGCATCATTATGCTCCACTTGTAAGCCTTGTCGTTCGTCAGGATCGAATGAAATTACTGCTCTGGATGTCGGGGGGCATCCGTTAATGGTTGTGACCTCACACAGTCCAGGTCGTGCTGCCTTTGTGTGTCTCTTGTGTGCATTATTGGTGTCTCCATCCGTTGGCCCTCCATAAATCTTGTTTATTCTTCCAATGTTATTCCCCGTGGCTCTTCTTCGATCATTTTGCTTTTGTCCCTGTCCTTCCTGTTGTGAGCTCTTCTTCGATCATTTTGCTTTTGTCCCTGTCCTTCCTGTTGTGTTTGTCTCTTTGCCTAGGCTAGCGGAGGACCTCCTGGAGGTGGCGGGGCAGTTGTTGCACTGGTTTCTGAGGCTCATTATCCTTATCTATGACCTCTTTCAAGTACCCCGCCTTAATTAGTCTTTCAATTTCTTCCCGTAAGTGTCTGCATCGCTCAGTCGAATGACCATAATTATTGTGAAACCTACAAAAAAAACTCGGATTTCGGGTTAGTAGGAATCTGCGTGTAGCTTTCAGGCCATCTGATATTGTCAGGTATTTGGCACTCCATGTCCGTGAACACCCTCTCCTGCGAGTATGACAAGGGTGTGAAGTCCTCTTCTCTCCATATTCTCCTTGCACTTCTAGGTGCCCCTGTGTCATCTGCTCCGATGGTTAAAAGCACGCAAGCAGCTCGCCTCGATTCCCACCTAGGCTCCAGCTTCATAGAGATAATCTTTTCCGGCTCCGCGACCTCCAGCCTAAAGCATAACATGTGTTCTTCTTCCGTCTTATCTATATGTGTGTATTTCGTGCACCTATCCAAAATCTCCCCATAATTTTGCATAGATCTCTAAGCCAGTGATTTTCACAGGTCCTCGATACTCAATCCTTGGTGAAATGCTCCAGCCTTCATCTCGTCTGTAGCATTGGGACCTCAAAGGTAGCTTTGGTAAACCGAGTGATATGATTTTTCAAACTTTATCCTGGTCGCTGCACCAATGTAAAAAGAGATTGCGCGGTTTTTGTGTGTAACTTGGTGTTAGCGAAATGCTTCAAAAAGGCTGACCTCATAACCTGGAAGTTGGTGATTTTCTCTGGTGCCAGTTGATGGAACCAATCCTATGCTATCCCTCTCAAGGTGGACAAGAACGCTCTCGAAGCCACCGCATCAGTATACTGTCTCATTATTGCTTCGTTTTCCTGCATGTGATGGGTGGGATCGGTCATTCCCTCGTAATAGAAATCCAGCCCTTTATATCCTCTATGTAACGCCGCTCTCAGTATTCTTTCAGAGAACGGGTGTTCCTTTGACTCTTCACGCCTTGCTCCTGCTACCTGTCTTTGTAAAGCTTGCAATGCCTCCTGCATTTCTCTAAATGCACGAGAAGTTGGACCCCTTCATCTTCATCACTTTCATCATCCCGTAGGTCCCTACGCTTGTAAGGTTTCTTTCGTGACCCGTTATACCCAAATCTCCAATCGTCATCTTCTTCCTCCTCCCATTGGGCCTAGCATTTATAAGACTTTCCACGCGACCCGCCATTCATGAGTAGTTGATTATCCACATCATCTTCTTCAGATGACGATATGTACTCAACTGGGTACCTCCTTCTTCCTAAGCTTCAAAATAGTTTGGGACTTGGTCTCCATGGCTCCCTCTCCCTGCTCTTTTTCTTGGTAGCAGTCAATTGTTTGGGCTTATATTCGTCATCCTTCTTGCCATCCTCGTCCTTCCCACTGTCATCTTCTCCTGCTAAAATCTCATCTAACTCCTGTAATTTGTCTGGAGGTACAAATTAGTTTTTCCCATTCAGCATCTCCTTCCACTCCTTTATTCCTCTGTGGATGGCTCTTTGTTTGATTATCTCTGGAACCTCTCTCTTATTCCCCCTTCTAATTTCTTCATGTTTTGCTTCCCCGGTGAGGGCGGGGGTGTGGTTGTGGTCGTTTGGTTTACTACTTCCCTATGTGGCGGTGTTTGTTCCTTTTCATTGTCTACTTTCTTCGTTTTACTTGCTTCTCCGTCGAAATTCAAATTTCGAGGTGTGATATCTCTTCCTTTCATGTTGCGCTTATTAAATTCTCATGTCTTTTGCTCAAAGACTCAATGTCACTCTTTCCCACAGACGACGCCACTTGATGCAACCAAAAAGATTGGTGTCTCAAGAATAGAAAGTAATGACCTTAAATATGCAATTAGCGGCCTAATAGACCTTCAGAAAGCTCCTGACGACTTGATCGGTCCTTCCTGCAAAACAAAATCCAAGTCAGGCGGTGGACAGCCCCGGCGTAGGCCCTCCGATGCTTAAGTTAGATAGTGTTTCGAGAGAGATATGTAAGAGTATAAACGTAGGATAAAAATCAACTTAGAGTAAAGAATGAGGCTTGAGTT
Organism: Phtheirospermum japonicum; assembly: GCA_014905375.1. Lineage (NCBI taxonomy): Eukaryota > Viridiplantae > Streptophyta > Magnoliopsida > Lamiales > Orobanchaceae > Phtheirospermum > Phtheirospermum japonicum. The sequence continues at coordinate 285,892 of BMAC01000805.1, read as the reverse complement.
CTCTTTTTATAAATAAGAGACGTGTTCCCAAACTAGGGTTCTGGTCTCGTATTGAAACTATAATACAATAAATAACGACCGACTTATAATTAGGATTTGTCCTGTATGCTAACTTACCATAGATATTAGAACTCTCGCTGAATTACCATAATAACCATGAGCCGATAGCCATGTTTATAATCTCGATCCGTCGGGACCCCATAAAATAAGCCCAAAAGAGCCCAAAGCCATGTAGCACAGCTCTCAACAACGAGCTACCACTCAATGGCGAGCTGTCATAATATCATTTATCTCATAAGAGCTCCTCACCTCACATAAGAGCTCGTCACTCTTATATGAGAGGTCGCTGCTTCCCAAAATAGCTCGCCCACCTCTCATAAAGATTACACATTATAAAGGATGAGGTTGCTTACTAAATTTATACAATTACCTACATAAATGTCGACGTGAGTATTTAATGTCTTATCACAAACTCAAATGTTTAACTATAACCACTTAAAGCAAAATCAAATATAGTAGAACTCGATGCATTCCAGGAAATTTTTAAATAATGCATGTGACCGTACAAAATGAATTGTGTTGGAAAATTTGGTATAATAGTTTGTAATTCGATGTTTTATTAAAAAATGAGTAATCGTGTGTGTAAGAAAATAAATAAAAAGCATTAGATAGGTTATTTAAAAATAAAAAGCACAAGCAATTGGAGTAACATTATTTGGGTCAAAGATTCTCTAGTGGAACAAAATAAAAATTTTACTACTTTTTATTTATTTTTCATTTTGTAATTTATTTTTTGAGAGAGGGGTTAATGTGGTGGTTGTTTTAAGGCGTCCGTGAAAGAGAAAAAAGTGGAAACCTTATCCCAAAATGTAAGGTGAAGACACCTTTAGAAAAGCAGTTTTCCTTTCGGCATATGACCATAAAAAGAAAATGAAAAAAAAAATAAAAAAGAAATGAAGACAGCATTGGTCGAGCTGTTTTTATGCAATTTCTTAAAATAAATAAAATAAGAAAATAGCAAGGTCAATTGTCAAGGTTGTTTTCACAATAAGAAGAAATTCCGAACACAGTCGAAGATTAAACAACTGGCTAGCCACATTTGTTAATGTTTTTGGTAAATCATGTAGTAACTTATTAAATCAGCTTCAATTATATTAAATGAAGATACAAAGTGATGTTACTCATCTTGTTTTAAATAGGGACCAAAGCAGAAAAATCTTCTGTTTTTGAAAAACAGAAGATTCCTCTATTTTAAATGACCGTTAAAGATGGCACATAGAAAGACAGGCGCAATTAAATTAGTCCATAATCTACACGCACACAAACAACTATACTGTAATAAGTCAACAACTGCGTGTGTTTTTCAAAACCACCATTCATTATTTCATTTCATTTCATCATTCTTCTTTGTCCACACTGCTCAATGGCCTCCCCACTTCCACTGCTGCTTTTCCTTTCAGGTAATGAATAGTCTTGTTGGAACTCTTAATTTTCCCACTCTAATCATAAATATATATATGATTAATGCAGCAGCTTCATCATTCTTCTCCACGGGGGCGTTGGGCGCAGGCTTGGCCATCAACTACGGCCGGATCGCCAACAACCTCCTCGATCCTGAGGCCGTAGTACCTCTCATCAAATCCATCCACGCAGCCCGTCTGAGGCTCTACGACGCCGACCAACGTGTCCTCAGAGCTTTCGCCAACACCGGTGTTGAGTTCACCGTAGGACTCGGCAATGAGTACTTGGACCAAATGCTAGATCGCTCCAAAGCCCTGGATTGGGTCAACTCCAACGTCAAGTGCTACCTACCGGCGACCAAAATCACCAGCATTGCCGTCGGAAACGAGGCCCTCACCTCCAATGACACCACTTTTTCTCCTTCTAATCTCCTCCCCGCCATGGAAAACATCTACGGGGCCCTTGTTTCGCTCAAACTCCACAAGCAAGTCACGGTCACCACCGCTCACAACTTTGGGATTCTGGAAGTTTCTTATCCTCCCTCCGCCGCCAAGTTCCGCGGGGATCTGAATCAGACCTTGACAGGTGTCCTCGATTTCCACTGCAAAACGGGCTCGCCATTCATGATTAATGCTTATCCTTTCTTCGCCTACAAGGCCGATCCTAACCGCATATCACTCAAGTTCGTGCTGTTCCAAGGCGATGGGTTTGTGGACGCTGGTTCGAAGCTCAGGTATGATAACATGTTTCTGGCCCAAATCGACGCCGCCCATTCCGCGATGGAGAAGCTTGGGTACCAAAGCGTGTGTCTACAGGTCGCCGAGACGGGATGGCCATCGGCCGGGGACCGCAACGAGGCCGGGGCCACGACCAACAACGCGAGAACATATAATGGGAATTTGCTCAAGCTGATTGGATCCAAGAAGGGGACGCCGATGAGGCCCAATTTGGATTTGAACGTTTATGTGTTTGCATTGTTTAACGAGAATCAGAAGCAAGGGCCTGCTTCGGAGAGGAATTTCGGGCTCTTCTACCCCAACGGGACGGCAGTGTATGATCTGGGTTTCACTGTGGCGGGCAAGACTCCCTCTTTCTCGCCGGTGGTCGTGTCTCCGGCCGATGGCTACATGTCTTTTGATGACGCGGTGAGTCTTCTTTTTCCAGTCCCGTTTTCTTCGGGACCTTACTTTATTATGTTGCTGCTTTTTAGATTTGATCAACAAGTATATAATCTAAAGTTTTTATATGGAAAATCACCAAAGTTGAAATTTTATTCTTTTACAATACTGAAAGATCATACTTGCTTGTGAGGAGTGGCGCAGGAAAGTCTAGGATTAGTATGAGGATTGCGCTGAATTATTTGGAAAATGATTTATTTTTTAAATTGGAGTGGACAGTGGTGGCTGAAACATAAATGAGAATCAGTAATAGTAATAATATAACATACCACTTGGGTATGATTGTAAATATGCATGGACTCACGGTGCAATTATTCATTTATGATTGAGTTGATTGTCACGTTTGAGGCAACACATTTAAGTTATCTTTTCGCTGCTCCATGTGATGATATAGCTGGCCTGGTTCATAATGACCATCCACTGAGTGTCTTCTTCCCAACATATATATAATCAAGACAATTCAGTTCAGCCGGGTAAGTTCTATTGTTCCGGCTGGCTTTGACCAGTGGGTGACACAAAGAAGAAATCCATTACCTGTGCTGTGTTCTTGAGCTAGAATAAGTTCTACTAGAATTTTCTTATCAAAAAAGATGGATAACGAATGCACATTTATGGAGCTCAAGAATTAGAGGGTGTTTAAACTAAATTTAGCTCAAGAATTAGAGGGTATTTATTCATTTCTGAAATTCCGGTATTTCTCTACAAATTGTCCATCCCTTTTTCTTTATGGAGCCCTATTTATATTTTATTTTTCTAAAAACCTAAATAGACAATAGTTACCTAGACATTGACTATCAAATTACATTGGAAACAAGTCCTTAAAATTCTAACCCTAACCATGCCATATCCACAATTCTTGTGAGGCAACTCCTTCGAGTATTATAGCGGGGGCTCCTTGGTCACCTCGGTTGTATGCACCTTACCATGGCACAATTTTCCCACTTCCAATGCATGCAGTCCAAGCTCCTCAATACCAGGAAATCCATGTTTCTCTTCATGTAAATAAAGTAATTGCGCAACATCGGTTGGGTTGGGTTTGCATAGGTTTTGTGGGCCAAATTTCATTCTCACCGCATGACAAAATTGAACTAAGTACTGATTCGCTATCAGATATACGAAGGTACTCATCGAATTGGTCAGCGAGACTCCCGTATGCTAATTGACGTATAGCTGTTGTGCACTTTTGGAGTGCTGAAAACCCTTTCCTCCTTATAACATCGCGTTGTTGTTGGAAAAAACTTGAATGGCTTTTTACTCCCTCAACGACACACAAGAATTGTTGTCGTGACATTCGAATTCTTCGACAAAAAGTGTGTTCGGGATACACCAGATTCATTCTAAACAAAGTAATCTCTATGAAGATTGAACTCTCCGCCTTCATGGTCTCGGTAAACAATCTCTCTACGTCGACATGTAGAACTCTCTGCTTACTCAGCCGCACGTAAATTATCTGTTTGTTGTCGCATCCAGGCATTTTCTTCCTGGATGGCTGAATCATCACCGATCAACTTTAGAAAGTTTTGATAAGCTTTTCGATCAAAGTTTCCACCAGTCATTTGTTTTTGACAATATGTAGTGTGAGAATGAGAGAGTAATGTGATAATACTTTGATGAGAATATTTTAGTTGTATGTTTACGTATTAGTTGTTGGTATATTTATAGGGGGAGATGATTGAAGTGGTAGGTGTGAAAATAATAATAGCATCTTCTAGTGGTGGGTAGGTGTACAATTGTGTGTGTGTGTGTGTGTGTGTGTGTATTATAGGTGTAAACATGAAATAGACAATTAAATGTTATCTTTTATTTTGATATATAAGATCCACATAAACACACACAAAAATTCAATTCCAAATGAGAAAACCACATTTATTTGATAATAAAAATAAATACATTAGAAGAAATATGAACATTACGAATTAAAACATAATATGTAAAATGAAAAATAATTCAAGGCAACATACAATTGAAGACCTAATTTCTTCTTCAGCGTCGCATAGTGTCGCATGGGCTATGGGAGTGTCTTCTGACGTGACCGATGTATCTTCCATTGTCAAGTCTTGTACATCTTGAGTTGTTTTATGTATATGGACTCTTCATGTTCGAAAAATGCCTAGCATGCATTTTTTATATTCTTTCAAATCGCGATTCATAATCATCAACGTTGATCAGATTTACCCCTTTCTCCCTTCCCCCCTTAGCTGCTTTTTGGCCCATTGGACGAGGTAAAAATGAGCTACTGTCACCACCTCCGACATTAAAGTCAGTGCTAGAACAATCAGTGAGATCACCCGTTTTAGAGGTTCTAAACTTTTTTCGTCCTCGTGTTTCCAAAGATGCCGCTTCAAATCTTGGACTATCTCTAAGGACCTCCCAGCAGTGTATCCATCTGAAACAAGTCTTTTTTGCTCCATTATCACAGAACTCTTTAAGTGCACTTGAGAAGACATCAGAATCATCTTCACCGCTCTTGTGGTTTTGCTACAACTTGTCGTGGAAATTGTTGAATAGTCTACAATCAACATTAAATAGATAAAATGAGTTTTTACTGCTTTCGAAGTTCTCTCGACAAAGTTTTCCATAGTAGCAGCAGTGTTGTAGTAATTTGTGATGAGCATCCAGAAACTCTCACCATCTTGGTTTGTGTCAACGACAGAGTCACATCTCACAGTGATATAAGTTTCCAAAGTAACTTATCCTCCTTATTTGTCCACCGCGCAGTGGCTGCCTCTTTGTCGCAATTAGCCTTGGCTGCCTCTTTGCAGTTATTAGCCTTGACTGCCTCTTTGCCGCGACTGGTCTTAGGTTGCATGGACAGTTTTTCATCACTATCAAGACAAATTTTATCCAAACTATCAACCCCAACACTTGACATCGGAGTAACGCCACCTTCAGAACTACCGTCAAGGGTCAGGGTTGGTGTGAAACTACCACGATGGGGAAAAAATCCAAAAGTATTATGCATACCGTATGGGGGTTGGTATGCATATGCATTTGAAAATAGGTACGTATTTGGCATACCATACAGAGAGTGAAGTATGTTGGTTTGATACTGTGATAGGTTTGGGGGTGGGGGTTGGTAGAAATGAAAGAATGGAGAAGTGTAATTTTGTGTATTATTATGTCGGGGGAAATTTTGGAATTGGAAATTTAGTTGAGTTGTCGGAAGATCACGAGAAATTTGAATATTTCTCCGGTAGCATGAATTTTTCAATGACGGACTATTGTGCGTAGCATTTGAATTAGAAATGTTAAAATTATTACAAAACGTATTGATGATGGATTATAAAAATGTGAGAGTGGAGAGTTGAGGTGTATGTAAGTAGAGTATTGTGTAGTGTATTTATAAATAAAAATTGAAAAGATAAGCATTCTGATAAGATTTTTTGAGATTTTTTTGGATGATGTGGAGATTTTGGATAAATAATAAATAAATATATATATTTTTTTTTGATAAGATGTGATATTTTATTTTATTTATATATCTATTCTTGATTCGTGTTCAATTATATAAATATTAAGTTACAAGAACTTGAAAATAATTAAAAAATTACAATAATAAAGTAATTAATAATAAGATTTTTATTTTTTTTCGATGTGAATATTTATTTTATTATAATAATCTATTCTTGATTTTTTTCAATTATATTAATATTATGAGTATTTCAAAATAATTAAAAAAAGTAATAATAAAGTGATTAATAATAAAATTTTAATTTTTTTTTAGATGTGAAAATCTTAAGTTCTTATTACTTATATATATAACACAAAAGCAAAACAAAAAGAAAAAAGTGTTCCTGTTGCCAACCAAAAAAGAAAAAAAGAAAGGAAAAAAAAAAAGCAAGGGACAAGGTGCAGAGGTGCGCCCGATCTGCCTTACTCTCCCACCTGACGCGTGCGATGCACACGCCCTCCTATTGGTCGAGGGCGGCATCTGCTACCCACCTTCTCCTTTTTTTTCTCATTTTTTTCTCCCCTTTCTTCTGCTCTCCATTCCCATATCTCCCTCTACACATCCCCCCTCCCCAACCCAACCCCCTCCAATTTATTTATTCCCTCTCCATCCCCTCCCCACCAAAGCCCCCACTCTAGATGCTCTCTTTTATCATGACTTAGTTGTGTTGTTCTAAAACCTAAGACATTAGATTAGAATTCTGGATTTTAATATCAGTTTGGTTAATGATTCAAATTTAGTTTTCAACCGGTATTTTTGATAAAATTTGATATGTATCATAAAAGTTATTATTACTCTTTTACTTCTTATTATATTTACATTAATTAATACAACAAAACTCAGCATAATATCTCAACATAATTTTAAATAAAAAAAAAAGTACTTATTTTTACTATTTACAAAATCCTCAATACCTAAGCTTTTAATACCATGATTCAAAATCTTGAATATTCCAAAGCTAAACATTTCGTAAGCACTCGTACGGAATTAAACATTCCTGCTGCATGTGTAACTCTACTCAATTATTTAAAAAGCGTTGAGTGATAAACAAGCTGTAGACTGGACCTGAGTAGGGTTAAGCGCGGTATAGATAAAAGTTAGACATGTTCTTATCGAGAAACAAAAAACGTAGTCTACCAAGGAGGAACTAGTGCTTAGGCGGCAGGGAGGATCCTACTAGATTTTAAGTTCTAATAATGTAATAAAGAGTCCAAATCTCACATAAAAGTGCTTTGACTGGGTAGTTGTTGAATATTAATTTACACACTCCCTCTTATTCTCAAACCCCCCATTCTTTTTCTCTCTTCCATAAGATAATATAACTTCTTTTATTTTTTATTCATAAAATTATTTTATCTTATCTCTTTTTTTTAATTAAAAAAATCATCTTCTATTTCAACAATTTTCGTTTACGGTTTTGTTACACATTCTAGAATTAATAGTATGGAATGTTTTAAAATAGTAATCTTTATATATAAAAAGGCAAGCATTTTGAAAATAGCAGCTAGAAATTTTTACGCCAAAACATAGTTACTAATTTGAGTATGTTTTAAGGAAAGCTTTAATTATTATTTTAATTAAAATATACTTATTTAATGATTAAATATATTATGAGTATATAATATTTATTTAAAATGAAGTATATATATATATATATATATATATATATATATATATATATATATATATATATATATATATATATATATATATATATATCAATCAAATATTTTCCGCCAATTTTATTTAATAATTGTAGTAATACATATTTATTATTTATATAATTATTTATGTACTTTATAATTTTATAATTCTAAAAGTTACAAAAAAGAAACTGAAATATTACAAAAAACCTGAAAGAAATAATAAAAAAAGAAAAAAAAAGAATCTTTTGAAATAAATAAATCTTTAGAAATTATAAAAAGAATGTAAGAATTTATAAAATAATCTGAAGTAATAATAAGATTTTTTTTAAAAATAAAAATTATAGAAAATTATACAATAAATTAAAGGTGTATAGATAAATTTTAATAATTCTCCTAGTTACAAACAAAACAAAAAACATAAAGACTATAAAAATTTTGAAAATAAATCTTCAGCAAATATGAAGTAAATTTAAGAATTTATAAATAATTTTTAATATTTAGTTTGAGGAAAACATTTACCCCCATACAAGAGTTTATTATTAATTTTTTAATGATTTATTCATTTATTAATTTTGTGTTCCTATTTTTTAATATGAATTTGTTTTTATTTTCTGAATTTTTTAACTTTCACATTAAAGAATAGTTTAATTATAAGCTTTTATGTTTTATATGATTTTATAAATCATTTTAGTATTATTTATTATTATATTTCTTGGTCTTTCAATATTGTAAATAATTATTTAGATTTTTTAATGATTTTCTTCACTAATTTTATATTATTTTCAAATTTATTTTATATAATTATATATGATTTTTAATTTTCATATTTATTGAATAAGTAATTATAATTATTTAATTATATTTTGTCCTCAACCACCAACGAGTTGTCATAAGACCACTAAAGTCTTGATATTGGGGGGCAAATTACAAATCACACATAGTTCGTATGACAACTTATCACAAATACTAGTTTCTATGATAAGCTATAAAAAACCATAATTGTCTGGGGTGGTAGAAAGTAATTACCTCTTATAATAATGATATGTCATATTAATCTTCATTTTTTTAATTAGTTATTATCTATTTCACGATGCCACAATTCAGTATTTTACATCCACAAATCTATTTACAATCATTATCAATTTTTTTGTATTACATTTGAAATTCTAAATTTCAAATGTGGGAACAATCATATTTACATTAATTATTTATACCAAATTTATTTTATTTACTTTTGCTATAACAAACTTGACATTTGACTTTACTTTTATTTTTTGGCTTGATTTTTCTTTTATAGTTCACGTCTATCAAAATTAATTAAAAAATTCTTATTTTTTAAAATTTAATAAGTTGTGTGATTAACATCTCCAGTTGATTGTTTATATTCAATTGGTTGAAGTACACATATCATTGTTTAATAAAAGAATGTATTAATTTATTTTACTTAATTTTTTTCACTTTCATGAAATTCTTATAAATAAGTCTGATTGAGTTAGTTGGTTTTTCCTAACTTGCTTAGTCCAAATGGTTCATTTGCCTTGCGAAGAGGTTCATTTGAATGACATGGGTGGGTTTGGTTCCTGATCGATCTGTTGGTCTGGTTCAACCAAAAACACTACTATATAGAAAGTGTGGTTTTTTTTATAAATTCAAATATAATCGAATAACACAACTTATTTAACCCAATCCATTGTTTTTAATATAAGCATGACTTTTGTAATCAAGGTAAAAAAAATGTCCAAGTTTTATATTTTACTGTTTTAAATAAAATATAAAATAATTTAACATATATGTTAGTTATTTGATACTATATGTCCATTCTAATCCATTTAATTTGCTTATCAACAATTATTAAACGAACATTATAGTATAAAAGTCTAAACAATTTAACGTGTGTATTTAATAGGTGTATATATATGAATCAAAATATATAACTAGGCCGTTTTGTTTCTTAATTTCCTAAATTACATTATCAAACATATAAAATCTAAATTATACAATTAATTTTTGTTATGTACATTTAGTTTTTTTAGGAGAACAAACATATATGATTTGAACATTTACGCACGTTATATTAAATGTTATAATACGAGATTTTTTTTTTATAAGATTTGCACTTTGTCTTTGACTATAAAGACTATATAAAAAGATGTGTGCAATGATATGAATATTATTTATATTAAGATTTTAAAAATGTAATAAAATTGACTAATTTGATTTTTTCGCGGCTGACTGGACGTGAGAATTTGATATTGGTATGTGATTATGAAAAAATAAACTATAATTAGACGTATAATGTAGTTTGCAAAAAAAAAAAAAAAATCATTACGTAAAAATATAAAGTTATTTATTTTTAATTTGTTTTAAATTTACTCATATCGACCAACAACCGTGACCCAAGTATTTTAGGTTGTTATATTATATTAATAAATTAGTAATATTACACTTACATCAAATAAATTACATTGTGAATTTCATTTCTTCCCGTTCATCGCAAAGCACTAGCTACTGACTGAATTACACTATCACAGCAAACCGTCTCAATGCATGAAAACATTATTAATATCATGCCTCTTTCTTCTGACTGAATTTCAGGAGAGACTTCATCCTGGAGGAGCATTATTACCCCTATTGTGCCTGATTATTTCGTTTAATCTTGCATTACAAGTCTGATTTCATGTGTCATGGACTTGATCAAAAAGACCAACGGTGCAAAAAGAGGAATAACAGAGAGCTAATTAAAAGCGGCAAGAAAAGATACATTCCGTTCCTTTGCAACTTGAATATCACGTTGTAGACGACGTCTCTATTAAGAACGGTGTCAATCTATGGAATGGCTGGATATGACGGGATTGTTTCCCTTTTAGGCTGGCTATGGGATGAGTTATGAAAGCATCTGTTTAAATTAGGTTAGACATTCCTAAATGTATTGTACTAGGAAAAGGAACCTACATTAGCTACATGGACCCCATTATTATTCGATACCTTTGTACTTATTATTACTAATTATTAATTAATTGCACTGAGATCCCTGGGAGCTTTATTCTTCCATCATAATGTTCTTTCTTACTTCCACTTTTTTCTGTTGCAATTTACAAATTTTTATATCTCATTTTATTTGTTATATTTATATTTTCAAAAGTAAATTATTATTATTTTTTACTTCTCCATTAATAATTAAGGGAAATTTTATTAAATTTTATCCCTATTTTTATTATTTCTATTTTTTAATTATTTTACACAAAAGCATATTATAGTTATTTGATACCTATAATTATAATATAAGTTAGTCTTAATTTCCGTGAAATGATTAATTGCTTAAGATATAATGAAATGGATGGAGTTGTAATTATGTGTGGAGTGGAGTGGAAGGAAAAATTAGAGGTGGATACATAAATTTTGTTTATTGGGGCCTTGCGCAAGAGATAAAAAGAGGAGGATGAAGACCTCGAGCTCGGTAGAGTTAAAAAAAGAAAAGGAACTTTAGTTCGAAATGTGAGCTTGATATCAAGCTCATGAATTGAGTTTGAGTTTGAACCTTATTTCTAGCTCATCGACCCAACAACTATTTATATTATTGTATTGTCATTTTCATCTTAAAAAGGAAAAATAAATGTCTCAACCTCGAGCTCGACTCGATATAAGTCAGTAATTTATATATTTTTTCTTGATTTTGATTATTTGACAAAATAAGTTATTTGGTGTAGTTTAATATGTACAATTTCTTAAAAGACAATTTTACTCAAATTAGTCTATAACCAAATTATTATTTATAAATTAACTGTATGGTGAAGTATCCATATACACATCGATACGATATCAAATATTCAGGTTGGCATACACGATAAATTAAGTTTATAAGGCGACCTCTTTTATGAGATTGGCGAGCTCTTATGGGTTAAAATGGTATCTACATTCATAAACAGCTCGTCAAGGAGAGCTGGGCTTATGGTTATGGTATGGGCCCCGACGGGTTGGTATGGATGGTATGGTATGGGCCCCGACGAATTAAAGATATGGAATAGGTATTGACCTATGATTATTATGGTAACTTAACAAAATAAGAGAGTTCCAATAATTATGGTAACTTAGCATATAGGTTCTAATTTTAAGTCGGTGGATTAATTATGGTATTATGGTATGAATATGAGATGGAAACCCTATATTGGAACACGTCTCTTATCTATATAAAGAAGACACATGCCTCACTTTTATTCTAAATTTATTTTAATCCTACTTTTGAGCTCTCGTTTTATCATCACAAAAGGGTACTGACTTAAGTATCGGAGGTCCTACGCCGGGGTAGTCCGGCTTGGGTTTTATTTTGTAGGTCCCTCAGGTCGGCATGAGCAGTTTGAAGAGCAGTGACCTCACTCTTGGAGAGCCAAAATTTTTGGTCGTATACCGTTTGTGGAAAGACGAGGGACATCGAATTATTAAGCAAAAGACGTGAGAATTTAACAAAGTAAACATGAAAGGAAGAAATATCACACCACAATCTCTGAACTTCAGCTCAGAGGCGAGCAAGAATAAGAAAAAAGACCAGGAGGCACAAGCTGGCGAATATCAAACACCACGGAGAAACACGACGGAGCAACCGACCATGGAAACACCACCACCACAAAAGGAGAAGGCGAAGAATATGAGAAAAGGGGATAAAGATAATTATCATGAAATAATGAGGTAGAGGATGGTCAATGTAGGGACCAAAGAGTGGGATAAACTACCAGAGGGAGGCCTTGTCACGTCAATAAGGGCCTACTCTAAAGATTTCTCGATGATGTGCCCATTGATAGGTTGGATAAAATCATGACGCAAAAGGATGACAGCAATGAGGAAGCTACCGGAGATAGGGAGGAAGAGTATAGGTTGGAGCCACTTACTGCAGCCCAAAAGAAAAGTAGAGAGAAAGAGTCATGGATGCCGAATCCCGAGTTGATCCGAGCTACAAAAATGAATCGACTCCAGAAAAAGTACCTATCATCTGAGGAGGAGGAGGAAGAAGAAGAAAATGTTTAATCTAAGGAAGAAAGACACAAATGAGGCATTACAAAAATAACACAAGACGAGAGGTAGACGAGGAGGAAGAGGAAGTAATGTCATCGTCTCGCGCAATGAGAGATATGCAGGAGGCAGTGCGAGCAATATAAAGACAGGTTGTAGGAATGGATCGGCATGGGTCAAGAGGTCATCTAATTTTAGAGGGAATTTTGAGGGCGGCTTTACCCCGAGGATACAAGAGACTGGACTATTACTATGAGGGACTGTTGGACCCCACCCAACATGTGCAAAAATTTTAGAATGATGCAGTCTTGCGGCAGTATACGAATATGGTGGCTTGTAGAGTATTCTTATATACTCTACGGGGGGCTAGTGCAGGATTGGTTTCACCAGATGACTCCAGGAAGAATCACGAGTTCTCAGGTTTTTAGGTCGGCCTTCTTAAAACACTTTGCTAGCGCAAAGCTGCATACAAAAATGGCACAAAATGGTATGACGACCTGGAGAGACCTTAAAGAATTACATAGCCAGGTTCACCAGGGCTACTTAAGAGGTACCCACTGCTACATATGTTGAAGGCAGGAGCCCTAAAACAGGTGTTAAGGATGGGGGGCTTCAAGACCTCACTAGCTAAGCGACTTGCGAACACTTTTGAGGAGGTTTTGGATATGTGCATAAAGTGCATCCATGTAGCAGAAGCGGAAGAAAACGACAATATACATTTAGGAAGAAAAGGCCCGAGATTCTGAAAGGATAATGAATAAAAGGTTGGAACCTCGACGGGAGGTACGATGACCAGTAGGGGTAATCATGGCCCCAGGTATGGAAGGGAGAATAGTGTCCATGAGTGATGGGTGAAGTTGGAAGGAAGATGAAGACTTTATATCCTTGGAAATTCCACGACCTAGGGTATTTATATTCATGGAGAGCCAGGTGGACAATGCCATTAGGTGGCCAGAGGACTATACATAAATACCTACTAATCCAAAGTCTCAGTTCTTTTGCAGGTTCTAAAACAATTATGGGCACTCCATGGAAAGGTGCCAACATCTTAAGGAAGAAATATAATGACTAATAAAGGTAGGGCATTTGAAGGAGGTCGTATATAAATATAGAGAATCGCGCGATCAAGGAAATGCACTACCAAGGCCTCCGCTGGGAAGTCCCCCGCAGGCATAGGAGGTGTGAAAACCAATGTAGGATGGGAAAAGGAGACCAAAAGAAGGGGGAGAGACTTGGAATAATAGGAGGAGGATAAACACAATATCAGGAAGACCAACAGATGGGGAATCCAACAATGCGAGAAAACGGCATGTGAAGGCAGCTCGCCCAAGACCTTTGGAGGTTACTGCCATTAATATGTGGCCTCCACCGACAGGACCAGTTATTTACTTAATCCAAGAGAAAGTTGAGGTTTACAGGTTGAACATAATGATGCGTTAGTGATCCAAGCAGAGGTGGCTGGATATGATGTAGGAGGAGTGTTCATGGATAATGGGAGCTTGGTTAATATCCTATATTGGGGTGCTTGGAGCAGATGAATCTGGAGCTAATAAAGCCCGTACAAACACCAATACATGCTTTTAATGGGGTGTAGGTCATCACAGAAGGAGAGGTGGTATTTCCAGTTGCCTTCAAAACGGCGACTTACGAGTGGATAAGAAGATAAGACTCTTGATAAACAAGGCTAACTCGGCCTATAACATCATATTAGGGTGACCTTCACTCAATGAGTTTCAATGGTCACTTCCACCTACCACATGAGCATGAAATATCCGATAGGAGATAAGGTCAGTGAGGTGGTGTCGGACTAGCAGGTCGCACGATCTTGCTACCAGATAACGGTAAAGAAGGGAATGAGTGAAGGAAAACGAGAATGGAGCAGTGAGATACATGAGGGGATATATAGTGCTAAGAAGTTAATGAAGGAAGAGAACTTGGTTTGACCTCATGAAGAGCTTATGGAGATCAAGGTGGAGGATGGTAAGTAGGGATACGCTACAAGGATGGGTAGCTAGTTTCCAGATAACATAAAGACGGAGCCTTTTGATTTGTTAAAGGAGTTTTGAGATGTATTTGCTATTGGAGATGGAGATATGATAGGCTTAACTCCTAAGTTCAATTTTCGCGAGCTGAATATAGCCTATCCAAAGAATCATTACATGTTGCCATGCATTAACTAGTTGGTGGATTCAACTTCGGGATGCGAGCTGCTAAGCATGATAGATGCATCTCAAGGATAGCATCAGATCCCACTAGCGAAGGAAGATCAACCTAAGGTGAGCTTTGTCACCTCTATGGGTATGTATTGCTCTATTTCTATGCCATTTGGATTGAAAAATACAGGGGCGACCTACCAGAGGTTGGTGTATAATATATTTAAGGACTTGTTGGGGTCGATTATGGAAGTTTATGTGGATGATATGTTGGTAAAAATCAAAAAGGCGGAGTCTCATGTGGAGGATTTGAAGAAAGACTTTACTATACTAAGGCAGTATGGGATGAAGATTAATCCAAAAAAGTGTTTCTTTGGAGTTTGTTCGGGGAAGTTTTTAGGGTACATGGTGACGGAAAGAGGCATTGAGCTAAACCCGGAGAAAGTGCGAGCTGTGATGGAGATGCCCTATCCCCAATCATTAAGAGACATACAGGTATTAACAGGTCGCACAGCAGGGCTCAGCCGATTCATATCCAGGTTCGCCGAGAAGGGTTTTCCTTTATTCATAAACTCTAAGGAAGGAATCCAAGTTTGAATGGACAAAGGAAGCAGCTGAGGCCTTTGACAAACTCAAGAAGTACCTAGCCAAAATCCCACTATTGACAAAACTCATGCCGGGAGAGGATCTAATACTTTATATATCAGTTAGAGAGGTTGCGGTAAGCTCGGTATTGATCAGAGAGGAGGCTGGTAGTCATAAACCTATCTACTACATTAGCAAAATGTTGAGAGGGGCTGAAGAAAATTATTTAGATTGGATAAAGGGGGATTTGCGTTGATCGACACAGCAAGAAAGCTGCGACCTTACTTTCTAGTTCATTGGGTCAAGGTGCAGAATAATTTGGGTCTTAAATATGTACTAAGTAACGCAAACGTATCTGGGAGATTAGTGAAGTGGGTGGTGGAACTCGTCGAATACGACATGGTATATAAACCGAGGATGGCAGTTAAAGCACATGTATCAACCAATTTTTTATAGGAGACGTTACGTTCCAAAGAAGAGGGAGTTGAGCATAAGACAAGGTTATTGCATGTATAAGGGTCGACCATGACAACTTGTGTGGGGCTAGGAGTTGTTTTAACTAGCCTAAAAGGAGAAAACTTAGATTTTATAGTGAAGTTGGGGTTCAGAGCCTCAAATAATGAAGCTGAATATGTGGCAATTAAGGCGTACACATACTCTCAACTAGTAGCTCGCCAGTATGATGGGTCTTTTAAAGCACGAGAGAAACACATGCAATAATATTTTGGAAAATTAAGAAAGGGGTGGCTCAGTTTGAAGAATTAAAGTTAGAACATCTACCGCTAGCAGAGAATACAAGGGTAGATCAGCTCGCTAAGATGGCAGGGGCATTGGGGGATTGCAACACAAGGACTATCACGTTGATGGAGCTACCTAATAGCAGTTTGGAGTAGGGAAAAGAGGTAATGGAGATAGAAGAAAGGGAAGACTGACGAACACCAATCTGGGAGGTGTTTAACAAAGCAGCAAAGGTTAATACGCAATTATCCAACAAGGAGGCTAGGACAACAGCTCGATTTTTTTGGTTAACTAACATCTGTACAAGAGGTCGCACTTCGGGCCGTAGCTGAAGTGTTTATCACGGGAGGAAGGGTTAGGAGTATTGTGGGAAATACATGAAGGGTACTGTGGGGATCATGCAAAGAGTGGGGTATTGGTCGGAATGGCCGAGTTGGATTCTTTTGGCTGGGACGCACCAATAATCCATGTGCCAACATAAGATATGATGGTGATGAGCTCACTTTTCTCGTTCGTATAATGGGGAATTAATATCGTGGGGACGTTGCTGAAGACCACTTTCAAGAAGTTATATCAGGTGGTCGCGGTGGATTACTTTACAACATGGGTGGAAGCCGAGGCTGTGACCAACATAGCCGAACACACAATGGTGGACTTTATTTTTAACAATAATTTTTGCAGGTATGTTGTGCCACGAGGCTGGTCTCAGACAATGATGCACAATTTAATGGATGCATGATGCGGGACTAGTGCAAAACGATGGGGATGAGTCAAAGATTCACGTCAGTGGTACATCCTCAAGCTAACGGAAAAGTTAAAGTTACTAACAGAATTATTGTGTAGGGAATAAAGCTAAGGATGAATGGGGTTATGTCTTGAAGATCTATCATCAGTCTTACGGGCTTATCGGATAACCCCGCGAACTACTACAGGGGAGTCACCTTTTAGCCTAGTTTATGGCATGGAAGCTATTATTCCAGAAGAGATGGAAGAAGGATCACACTACCTAGCTGCTTTTGATCCAAAAAAGAATGAAAGGTTGGCCAGAGGAGCTTTATAAGTGATTGATGAGGTAAGGAACAAGGTAGCAAGAAGGGTGGAACAAATATAAATAAAGGATCGATGCAGCATATAATCCAAAGGTAAAAAGAAGGCGAATTCTGGTTGGCGATCTGGTATGGAGGCGTGCCAATGAAATATATATCACTGGGAAGCTGGATCCTAATTGGATAAGACCATTCTAGGTATCAAAGTAATAAAGGGGGAGAATATGTACTAGAGAATAAGGGAGGAAAGGCTGTGCTGAGGAGCTGGAATATTTGTCATCTGAAGAAATATTATGCATAACTTGTTTGGAGATATGGGATATGATAAAAAGTAAGATTATATATGACTTTACTCGGTGCTTATTTAGGTCAGAAGAGGTTTAATAAAATGGAGGTTATGAAATTATGGTTTTTATGGTTTAATGGGCTAACGCTTGTTTAAGTCGGTGATGGTTATGATTTTATGTTTTTTTATAATTTTATGGGCTAACACTTTTTTAAGTCGGCGATGGTTATGATTTTATGGGCCGATGCTTGTTTAGTCCAGTGATGGCTTTATGGTTTATTATGATTATTGGCCGACGCTTGTTTAGGTCGATGATAGTTTATGGTTTCATGTTTCTTATGGTTGTGGGTCGATGCTTATTTAGGTCGATTGTATTTTTAAAGTTAATAGTTTTATGGGTTTTATGTTTTTATGGTTTTAACACTTTTATGGTCAGCAAAGGCTTATGATTAATGATTATGGAGCGATGCTTAACTGATATTTCAGGGGTACGATGTTATGGTTGATAATGCTAACTCAATGCCTTTTCAGGTTTTTAGCTGGTGTTCAAGTATCTTAAGTTAACATAATATTTTTATGGTTAACAATTACAAATTTACAAAGGGTTTTTATAGTCCCAGGTTTTACACTCGTGAAAGGTTTAATGATTGCAAGTTTGATTCTTATGATAAGCTTGATGGTTGTACGTTTTAAAGAATGATGGGCGTAAGGTTTTGTACTTACGATATGGTTTTATTAATGGGAAAACTAAAATTACTTGGGCAGGAAAAATAGGAAATTCATTACAAAAAATGTTGTGGTTTACAAGTTCAAAAGTTTATGGAATACATTATGGGGTAGCTGTGGATACTGGAGGGACAAACTCGTCCAAGGGAATGTCAAGTTCGGAGATTAGGCCGGCTGAAACAATTCTTGAGCTACACACTTATCCCACCAGATAACTTTCTTAGGCTGGTCGAGGTCGCCCTTCCAGAAGTCAAACGGAGGAAGGTTCCCTACTGCTCTAGCCTTATCTAGTTAGAAGTTTAGGCCAGCCGCTTGAGTTTACTGGTTAGCTTGCTCAAGGGTGGTCCAAATACAGCTTAACACCTTTGGTCACCTTCTGGAGGAAAGTTGTTGTGTGGAGATAGGTCCACATTAGGCAAGTTTTGTATGCATCAACAAACCGCGGACCTACGACGCTCTTCACGAATGTGTGGCGGCCTTTCTTCGACCCCCCGGGCATGACCTTCACTCAACCCACGAGCATGGCCTTCCTCGATGCCTTGAGCGTCCGCTTCCTTTTCATTCTCTTGTAGCTCAACATGGAGGTCGTCTATCTCCGAATGATGACACTTCTTGATGTTATGGAGCTCGCTTCAGATAGAGTGATTTTGGAGTTCGCCGTCTCCACCTGGCACTGTAAGGTGTTTAACACTTCTTCCCGAGCATTATGCGTCATCGAGCCTCATCTAGTTCACCATGAGTCAAGGAGACCTGCTCGGTTTGTTTGTTTTCTTGACTACCATCTCACTAGCCGTCTTTTCCCCTTATCTAGTGACTCCTCCATGCTATTAATAGTTAGCAGGTGGCGCGTCAGCAAAAAACACAAGTTAGCTATATACTAAGTGTAGGTCAGAAAATTCGTGCTTAGAGAATATAATTACCCGAGTGAAGTACTGCGACATCAAAACCACCTATTCGGAAAAGTTGAGGGTCGCCATGAGCACTTGATCTGGAGGATCTATTGGAGCTGGTCGACATCGTCACAACTTCGGAGGTCGGAGGACAGAAGTGGGAAGCCTGAGATTAATGCCCCTTGGGTACAACGGCTTTTCTGAGGGGGAGGAGATACAGGTTGAGGATCAGTGGTGATGACCTTGTGCTAGAGACGGCAAAAGAAGATTGACCTCGTGATTGACCATGGATGGTTTTCTTCTTCTTGCCCCTACCCACTGCGGTCCTGGGGGCAATTGATCGTCAGTAGTGTCGACGACCTCGAATGGCTGGGTCCTTGCTGCAAGAGTGATCTACACCTCTTCCTTAACATCCACAGCTAGGGCCGTAGACATCACAGTAGGGGCCGATTCAGGTTGCTGAGCAGTCATGGCATCTTCCGAGTTGGAAGAGCTGGTGAGCACAATTTTTTTTTTGCAAGGAAAAGGATATGGTTAGTGTTTATTATGATATGAAGTTAAGAATAAAAGGCCTAAGGAACATTGACATACCAAACTCGGATTTTGTCATCCGTTCAAGAGGTCGGAAGCGAAGGCTTAGGAAAGTGTACACCCTTTCAGACTTGGTAAGTTTTACCACGTTGTAGGGGAGTGTGTTCCATTCGGCAATCAGATCCAAGTATTTTTGATGAACCGCAAAGGGGATTTTCTTTACAATAACTGGCTTTTGAGGAGGGGTTACCTCCTGCCATTGGGTTAAGAAGTTCTAGTGCTCGGAGGTGCGGAGGAGAAAGAACTTAGCTCACCATTCATGAACTTTGGAGGTAGGTTTGACAAGGAAGTGAGCACCGTCATGGGAGTAAAGGTAGAACGTGCCTTTTTAGTTTCTAACATGTAAAAAAGAAAGAGTCTACATCAGGCTCTACCTTATAGAACTGACATAATATGAGGTATCCGGTGATGAAGTGGATTGAGTTAGGAATCATTTGAAGGAGGGGGGCTTTTTATTTTACTGTAAAGACAACAATGAAGGGATGCATAGGGAACTAATCCCTGCAAATATGTGGTCCTCTAAAATGGTAATGTGACCGAATGGGGAATTGTTAGCGTCATTCATGCCAGCCTAAGGCATAATGGAAGCATAGTGTCGGGGAGATGGATATTTCTTACCAAAAAGGAGAGTAGTTTAGGATTTGGAAGGATCTATGGGTTTTATATGGTTATCCTAGTACTCTGGGTAAAAGAGGGAGGGTTGGCATGAGCAGAAGGGGGAACTATGGTTACAGGGTTAGGTTGAAAATGATCTAGGTCGGAAAAAGAAGGTACGGTTTATGATTGAGGTAAGGGAATGGCCTCGGTATTTCCCAAGTTAATAACCTAGTATGAGTTTGTAGATCGGCCTAAATGTCGACTTCTAGTTCGTCTGCGAGACCAGTCTCAGGTCGGCAAGGTTTCTTCCTATTGTTCTTTTTGAAAATAGGGACTTCAACCGACTCGCTCTCAGATAGCATATCTGGAGTGGAATTAAGGTTCACATGAAAATTTGAACTAGGGTTTTGTGAATCGGAGTCAGAAGATGCTAAGAAACAAAATAGAAAATGCGGAAGGGGAAAGAGAACATGTTCAAAATACAATAAATGAGAATTGAACGAGGAAATTCAGTAAAGAAAAATCGAGAAAAATTAGGATGACTCACCCATGTTAGCACAGATCTGGGGGACTGCCGGACTGATTTGTTGTATTAATGAGTGAAGATGTTCATGCCGAAAATCTTGAAAAGACGACAATGTTGGATTATTACGGCGTAGAATTTGCAGAAGGTAAAAAAGGTAAGAGTAAAAGACGAGGTTTTTTTTATATGGGTGGTTAATTGTGGGCCTTTCGTTTTTTCGGCCCACAAGAATACTTTATTTAAAAAAAAGGCATGGGCACGTGTCTGAAAGAATGGCAGTATAAATTTAATGTCTGAGGCTTGGTGTGTGTTTGACGGCTTGTGCATTTACCAAGAGGCGCATGGTTTGAATCTCAAGGGGTAACATTTTACATTCGACTTGGTTTCCTAACTCAATCAAGTAGAATGTGGGGGACTAACTGATACGACATCAAGTATCCAAGTCGGCATGCACATTGAATTAGGTTTATAAGGTGACCTCTTCTATGAGAATGATGAGCTCTTTTAGTTTAAAATGGTATATACATTTATAAACATCTCGACAAGGAGAGTTGAGCTTTATGTTTATGGTATGGACTCGGCGGGCTGGTATGGATGGTATGGTATGGGCAGCGAACTAAGGATATGGGATGGGTATTGGCTCATTTTTATTATGGTAACTTAACAAAATATGAGAGTTCCAACAAGTATGGTAACTTAACATATACAAGAAATCCTATTTCTAAGTTGGTGGATTAATTATGATATTGTGGTATGAATAGGAGCCTGAAACTCTAAATTTGTCTCTTATCTATATAGAGAGCACACATGCATCAGTACTATTCTAAATTGATTTTAATCCTACTTTAGAGCTCTTGTTTTATTTTCACAAAATGGTACTGACTTAAGTATTGGAGGACCTAGGCCGAGTTTGTCTGGCTTGAGTTTTATTTTCTAAGTCCCTCAGGTCGGCAGGAGCAGTTTGAAGAGCAGCGACCTCATTATTGGTGAGCCAAACTTTTTGGTCGCATAACACACAAACATATATAATGGGAGATTTTACGGTGCCATAGTTATATCATTTTTTATTTAATTATAATTATTAGATTATCATTGAACATATTTTTATTGACATGCATCATGTAGTATTAATAGCATGATCGATCGGAAAATTCAATTACATAGGTAGTTAATGAAGTCTCATTGTTTTTTAAAGATAACACGAGGTTGCTTTCCTTGTTTTAGAATCACAGGAAAATACTAGATGGTCGATAATTATATTTTTTATTGTTTTAGATTTTTTAAGAAACATAGAGTTACCGAGGGCTACAAAATTCCCTCAGTATTACCAAGGATATTCTGATTCCCCTTGGTAATAACGAGGGAATTTTGGCGCCCTCTGTAATTTGAGAATATAAAATAAAATAGAAAAAAATATTAAAATATTAAAATAAACCATATAATATCATTATTCACACATAGAATATAACTAACCTGATTCTGATATATAATTATCATCGAATATGTTTGTATTGACATGCATTGTGTAATATTAATATAATGTAT
Organism: Phtheirospermum japonicum; assembly: GCA_014905375.1. Lineage (NCBI taxonomy): Eukaryota > Viridiplantae > Streptophyta > Magnoliopsida > Lamiales > Orobanchaceae > Phtheirospermum > Phtheirospermum japonicum. Next base: position 263,472 of record BMAC01000805.1, on the reverse strand, counting down.
GATACGATTGAGATTAAATTATACTAAAGATCGATTAAATTATTCAATTGCATACATAATTAATGAAGTCTCATTATTTTCTTAAAGATACCAGGGGTTGCTTTACTTGTTTTAGAATCATACACACACGAAATAAACCTAATTGATTGATTATATTCTCTTAAAACAAATTGATTTACTTAGGGCCTTTTGACACCCTCGGTAACTTGAGAATATAAAAAATAAAAATAAAATTAATAATAACATTAAAACAGACCATATAATGTCATTTTACAAGATTAAATGTAATTAACCTTCTTATATTACGTAATGATCATAAAATATGTTTTTATTGACATGCATCAGTTAATATTAATAGTATGTATGGTACGACTGAGATTATGTTATACTATATAAATCGATCGAATTACTCAATTGCATACGTAATTAATGAAGTCTCATTATTGATTTTAAAGATAACATGATGTTGCTTTCCTTGTTTATAATAATAATAAAAAATACTAATTGATTTATAATTATATATTATTTTAATCTTGTTTTTGAAAATAGATTTACTAAGAGCTACGAAGTTCCCTCAGTATTACTGAGGGTATTTCCGCGCCCTTGGAGATTTGGGAATATAAAAAAACAGATAGAAGATATTAAAATATAATAACATTAAAATAAATCATATAATGTCATTTTAAACACTTCAAATATAATTAACCTGGTTTTAATATATAATTATTATCGAACATATTTTTATTGACATGTATCATGTATATTAGTAGTATGTATGATACGATCGATTTTACTATATAGATTGATTGAATTATTCAATTTCATATGCAATTAATGATGTCTCATTATTTTTTAAAAACACCACAAGGTTGCATTTCTTGTTTTACAATCACAAAAAGCAATAATCGATTCTTAGTTATATATAATTTTTATTTTTTTTTAATTTAAAAAAATAGAATTACCGAGGACATTAATGCCCTCGGTAATGGGTGTATAAAATAGAATTAGGGCACAACAAGTGCCCATTTCATTCCAAAAATCCGCCGCCCAAACAAACTACTACCAACGTCATCGATCTTTTATCGCTGCCACCGCTCCAGATACCACTTGATCAATCCACTGCCGCAAGCCACCTCCACCCACCGCTGGACTTCCATCTTCTCCCAGCAGCGACCACCACTATCGACGTGCCCCCGCTACTCTTCCACTGCTACCGCCATTGCTGCTCCACCATTGCAGAGACACGCCACCACTGTCTCTAGGACTCTAACTGCCGATCGCTCTGAATCCCAGCCTGCTCCAGCCCGTCTTCAGTTTCGCCGTCACGTAACTGACGACCACTGTCTCCACCGATCAACCACCATCCCTGCCTCCGCCTGCACTAGCCCCACCACCACCACTGATGCAGGTATGTGTTTCTTAATTTTTTATATTGGTTTGCTTTTATTTAACTTCATCTTTGACTTTATTTATGTGGTAAATAAATTAGGGTTTAATTTCTAATTAAGGTTCAATTATGTGTTAATTATATAATTAGGGCTTAATTGAAGTATTAATTTATAAATAGTGTTCGACTAAGGTAGATAAGTCAATTAGGGTTCGGTTATGTATAATCGAATTAAATTAGGATTAATTAGGCAATTAGTGTTCAACTGAGGATTAATTATATAATTAAGGTCTAATTTTTAATTAATGTTGGACTAGAGGTTAATTATGTAAGTAATGTTTAATTCTTGATTTAGTTTTTAATTAGTGTTAGAGTAGGGGATAATTATATAATTAGAACTTAATTTTAGGTTTAATTTTTAATTAAAGTTTAGTTATGGTTTAAGGATCAATTAGGTCTTAATTATATATAATCAAATTAAATTAGGGTTAATCAAGTATTTAGTGCTCAATTGGGGGTTAATTATATAATTATGATTTAGTTTCTAATTAGTGTTTTGTTATGTATAATTAAAATTATTAATGGATTATTGAATTATTGATTTACTTTTTGTTTATGAATTATTGTTGATGTATTGATATGTTGATTAGTTGTTGGTGTTATTGGTCGGTGTTGTTTTTGTGAATGTTTGGTCTAATACATGGTGATGTCGGGTTTGATGACATGGTGAACAGTACCAGCCGGGAGGTTTTGTCCCTCTAATATCGGGTTTAAAATTTTATTTTCAAAAGTGTTGATTGATTGTTGGTATGGTATATGGTGACGTCGGGGGTTTACGACGTGGTGCACGATGCTGGCCCGGAGCTTTGACCATCTAATAATGAATTTTAAATTTTGAATTTTCTTTTCTATGCATGTTTTCTCGAATACCTTAGACCCGTTTGGGATTTAGTATCAAATAGAGAGTTGGGAACTCAACCCCAAACCGTCCACTTATTTTCAAAGTTCGAGAATGTGATTATAATATGGATATTTTATGTGTATGTATTTTGTTGATTTTTGAATCTCGATTTAAGTAACTCTCTTTTTTTTTCGGGTGCACTGCAATATATGTGTACTTAGAGAAATAAGGGAAGATGATGCTGAAATTCTTAGCCAAAAAAATCCATATACTAGGATGCCATATTTTTGAATGGGATAAGCCCCTTACCAATAATTCGACCGTTATGTATATAGACAATGTCATGCCCCAACGGCGTCAAGTGCAACCAATCGATAATAATAAACATAACTCGTGCAATATCATAGATAATTTCGTCTATGCCGGTAACCAATAATCTTGTCGGGTGTTCAACCCGATTAAATATCTTTCATATTCTTGGATAATTAGGAGTACCTAAAGTATGCAGCGGAAATAAATCTCAAATAAGTATCTTATTTATTATAATTTACAATTCCTCGACACGGGGTCTTCAAATTTTTACTCCTCGTGGTCCTCCACCTCGTTGCAAGCGTTATCGATGTCTGGTTTTGGCTTAAAAATAAAAGTAGGTGGAGTGAGACAAAAATCTCATTGAGCGGTGATGGTGTGCAAGTGTGGCTTCATTTAGAGTTGAGTACATTGTAATTGAAAGCATTCTAATAAAACTCTTGATGCATGTTTGGTTCAAAGTAAATAAATGTAAAAGAATATAATTTCAATACAATTATTTAATAAAGACTAAGCAATGAGTATAAGTCCACATGACTACACTCAATGCATTCACTCGCTGAGAGTACGTCCTCGAAGGACTAGCTCTTAAACATAATCAATTTCACATTAAACATCTAAATCACATCTAGATGACTTGATTCTTATGTTCTCCTTATAACGCCCATTCATTATCTTCATTTGGCCGTAGCCCACTATTTTGGCCGAAGCCCATGCCAACCTTATAATGATCGTGAACGACAACTCTTTAGCGCAGGATTAGGTCATAATCACGATTATACCCTATCGACCCACTTTCCTTTGGACACTCCGTCCGCCAGTTGCGGGATTAGGTCATTGGAAACCCGTTCAAGACCACAGCCATGCTGCTTGATCATTGACTCGGTCGATTCAAACCGCACTGGGCCCGATATACCACATTGACTCAATCACATATGACTTGAAGGTCCGTCACAATGTTAACATGGATGTGATGCTCAATCACTTTTAACAATAATTGGAGCGATGTGATATGTGTGACAGGGATAAGATTTTAAATAAACAAAGTGTTTGGAGGATAGTTTTATTCACTAAATCTCGCAAGTATCGAGATAAAATCATCGAAAATTATCGACCAAGCGACATGGAACTGGAAGTTACAAGCTTAGAGTTAAATAAATAAGTCCTAAAAAAATGGAAACCTTTTGTATTTTAATGTTTTATTTATCAGTCTTTATTAAAATAATTTCAAATAATTTTAGACTAAATTATAATCCAAAAATCATCATTTGAATTTTGTAAAAGTGTTAAGGTAATTAAAGTTTGACTCCTTTATTTGATTAATAGTCACTATTTTAAAATGCACATTTTTAAAAAAAAAAAATAATAATATTCGATGGACTAGGGATCGGATTGTAACAATTCAAATTTCAACACCTAAAAAAAATGAAAGTATTTAATAATTATCTTGAGGTGCGGGGTTATTTTAATAATTTATATTTGGCTCCCTTTATTTTGGCTAGAGGGTCAAAGTCGACTAGTTTCTTTAAAATTCATAACTCGTGAATTAAAGGTAATATTATGTAAAACTAACTTCTAGAATTTATAAATAAAATAAAGAATGTACGGTCATAAGTTTAGTTATTTATTTATTTTCAAAATTATAGTTTGACCCCAAAGTTTCTACAATTTAGTTTTAGCGAATAATTTAAATTTGACATTTTCACAAGTATTGGGGCTCATAATGATTCTATACTAGACCTAGACAAATTGATAATTCTTATATTTTAAGGGAATATTAGCAGATTTTTTAAAACATGCATTTTGACCCCCATCTCTCAAAATTATAAATTTACCCCTTAGGTGATAACTCTCGATTTTGAACTCAAAATATTTATAAAATCTTAAATATAAGTCCAGTAGGTTCATAAGATTTTAAAACACTCCCCAAACCAAAATTTTCAGTTTTGTTCCAAAGAGTTTTAAGGATTTGCAAATTGACCCCTTAAACTTTCTAAAATTTACGAGTTTGGCCCTAAATGTCCAAAATTCATCATTTTTACTCAAAATGTGAGATCAGTCTAAGAACATAATAATTTTGAATTGTTTAGTCCTCGTCCAATATTTCTAAATATTTTTGCCAGCAAATCCTCTAATTTTCATTTTATTACCCAATATAATTTTTTTAATCCATTTATTCTTGCATTTTCTTCTCATATCCCAAATCTCAAAACATAAATATCAATTAATATTTTTGTATGACATGCACAATATATGAATAAAATATCATGGTCATTTAATCACAACACACAATAATAATTAATACATAATTTAGCAATTGTAACTTCTAAAAAAACAATACTTATAATATATGTAGATAAATATATCATCAATATCTTTAACATGCAACAAAAAATTTCAAATATATAATTAGAGTATGCATCATTTTTTTTGTTGTAAAACAATAAAAATATTATAGTACCCACCTAAAGTTGGTCTTAAAGATATCCTTTGGATTTTCCTTGCTCATTTTTTAGTGTTCTTGCTCGCTAGTTCTTATGGAATGAATAGGAATATTTCGTGGTTCTAAGGATAAAGATATGGATTTTATTAAAAGAAACATTAATAATGCGTAGATATAATTAATCTGCTTACCTTATGATCGACTAGGCTGTCTGGATTATTGTTTCTCTTTGCTTGAAGATATAACGTAGTTGGGATCTATCTCTTTTTTCTCCTAATATGTATGTGACTCTCAGTATATCTCAAACACTAAATACTCCTTTTTTTGTTTATCTTATAATATACTGAGAGTTGTTTTTCTCAAGGAGTTGGTGGTGGTGAGTTTCTTGATTATATGGGTATTGGTGAAGGGTTTGTGTGTGGAAACCGATTGAGACCGAGTAGAGATTGAGTATGTAAGTGGGCCCTTAGATCTGACTGAAGATGGTGCTCATTGGTTCAAGATGCGGCTCCTTGCCTGACAAAATATCTCTTCTATAAAGTTGCCTAGCATGTATTGGTTCATGATTATTTGGCTGATATATCTTCCATGATAATATCTATGTCAGGAGAGAAAGCGGTAATGATGAGAAGAGCCTGACAAAAGATGAAATTTCTTCTATAATGTTGCTTCAAAGGATGACGCTAATATCTTCCAATATCTATGTCGAAGAGAAAGAGATGGTGGTAATGATGAGAAGAATATGTATTTCAGTCATCCTATTTTGTCTCCTTGTAATATTAGTATTATATGTACACACTTATGTAATATTCATCATCTAGCAGTCGGACATATATTACACTATTAAATTAAGATAAGTCCGGTGATCAATCCTCATAATTTATTCAGTCTTATGGATATCATTAAAGTCTTAGAATATTTAATATATTCTAAGATAGTGCTTAGACTATGTATCTCTAGGACTTAACATTTTTATTTAACATTGATAAAAATATCTCAATTTACAAAGAAAATTCAACTTAGTAAACTTTATGAATTTCTAAGGTCATTATAAACTCTTCCATATTAAAAAAAACCAATGCGGGGGTTTTAGTTAATATATAGATAAAAGTCCGGTTTTATCAATTTTACAGGGTCTCACATCCTCCCCTCCTTAATGAAATTTGGTCCCCAAATTGTGACTAAAATAATTCAGGGTAATGTCGACGCATATCACTCTCAACTTCCCATGTTGCATCTTCAGGGTGATCATGATGCTGCCATACCACCTTGACCAAGGGAATCTGTTTCCTCCTCAATTCACAAATCTGATGATCAATGACCTTTATTATCTTTTTTCTATATGTCAAATTCTCCATTATTGGGGGCATTCCTGTAATAAGGATGTGATTCAGGTTGGGTTTGTGTCTTTTTAATCTCGAGACATGAAACACATCGTGAATTACAAAAAGCTTTATTGGAAACTCTAGGTGATAAGCTAAGGTTCCAATCCTTTCCCGAATTTTTAATGGCTCTACATATCTCAGGGTTAACTTCCCCCCCATTTGAAATTAATCAGTCTTTTTCGAGGTGAAAGCCTTAGAAATACCTCATCTCCCATTTCAAATTCTAGGTCTCTTCTTGGTTTGTTAGCATAGCTCTTTTAATGACTTTGAGTAGTTTGGGTTCTCTCTTTAAACAAGTGGACCTTTTCTAAAGCTTTTTGGACTAATTCCACTATTGGGATTGTTATTTGTACTTTGACTTTCTTTGGCGTCCAATGATCATTGATTTCCCAATGAATAGATGACCTAAACTTTCTACCATACAAGGCCTCATACGGTGCCATTCCGATTGTTGCTTGGTAACTATTGTTGTAAGCGAATTTTTATTAACATACGAATTTTATTAAAATAGGAGAAAATCGTCAATACAAACACAGATCACGATGTTCGTTCTGTGTCTAAAGGCATCTGTTCAGGTCTCGTTAAAACCTCCCGAGGTAAACCCAATCGTGTGGGAGAAACCCTCATAGAGAAAAGAGTACTCTCCCCATGCAGTAGTAGAAGGAGAGGATCAAAGCGACAAAAAATGCTAAAAGCCACAAGCCGGCTAAAATCAAAATCAAGCTACAACAAGCAAGTTGTGATCTATAAAGAAGCACTATCAGGGTCCTCTGACAAACCGAAATTAACCTTCCACACGAGGGGATGAAGTAATTATCTTGATGAACGAAGCACGATTTTACCCAAAATATCATCGTTCACCAGATTTAAGAGGAACACCGGGGGCGACGTGAACCAGTCATAACGAGAAGAATCGAATTTGGAAAGCGCATCAGCGGCATGATAACCTTCTCGATAAACATGCAAAACCATGAACTCAATCGAGGTAGCGAGGAAGAGAACTTGACGCCATTGAGCCAGGAAGCACCAAGGGACATCCAGACATCACTTCACAAAGAGGTCCACTACATAAGTAGAGTCGGATTCCAGCCAAATTCGTCTCTATCCTCTGAGATATGCCTCCTCAACCTCAATAATCGTGGCCTAAAAATCTTCCTCGAAGGTAAAACCCTCACCAAACGATCTCAAAAAACCACCATTCATAAAGCCCCAACGCGTACGGAATATGCCCTCCGAGACGCACTCACCGGGGCAGCCCAGGTCACTGCTATCAGTATTCACCTTAATCCAGCTAGGCGGGAGACAAATCGCCAATCTTGTTCAGCAGGATGGAGAGTTACTACACAAAAGCATGAACAATATTTATAAAAGTAGGCACCCCCAAATTCTATTGCTTCTTGAATGGCCTTTTAGGCTATTATCAAGTCATCATTGCTCCGGAGGATCAAAGTAAGATGACATTCACTTGCCCCTTTGGCATGTTTGCTTTTTGGAGGATGCCTTTCGGCTTATGCAACGCACCAGCGACTTTTCAAAGGTGCATGCTTTCAATTTTTACTGATTTTATTGATGATTTTCTTGAAGTGATTATGGATGATTTTTCAATTTTTGGTTCGTCTTTCAAAAATTGTTTATTTAATTTGTCCAAGGTTTTAGAACGTTGCATTGAGAAGAATCTTGTGTTGAGTTGGGAGAAATCCCATTTTATGGTAAAAAGTGGTACTTTTTTAGGCCATGCTTTTTCTAATAGAGGGTTGGAAGTTGACAAAGCTAAAATTGATGTTATTGAAACTCTTCCTCTCCCTCGTGATGTGAAAGGTATTAGGAGTTTTCTTGGTAATGCAGGTTTTTATAGGCGTTTTATTAAAGATTTTTTAAAAATTAGTCATCCACTTTGTAAACTCTTAACTTTAGATACTCCTTTTGTTTTTAATGAAGAGTGTTTGAATGCGTTTAATGAGCTCAAAGAGAGACTTACTTCTGCTCCAGTAGTTGTTGCCCCTGATTGGACTTTCCCATTCGAAATAATGTGGGGTCCGTTTTAGGACAACGTGTGGATAAGTTTCTTAGGGTTATTTATTATGAAAGTTACATGTAAACGATGCTCAACGTAACTATACAACAACTTAAAAAGAATTATTAGCAGTTGTATTTTCATTTGATAAATTTAGACCCTATATAGTGGGAGCAAAAGTGATTGTACATACGGATCATACTGCATTGCGTCACTTATTTTCTAAACCTCAAAGCAAACCACGTCTTATTAAATGGATCTTATTATTTCAAGAATTTGATGTAGAAATAAAAGATAGGCGTGGATGTGAAAACGTAGTGGCTGGCCATTAATGATTTATTCCCTTATGAAAATGCGTATACTCTTGAGCAATTAATTACTCCTTGATATGCTAATATTGTGAACTATCTTGCTTTCAATATTATACCTAACCACCTATTTTACCAAGAAAGGAAGAGATTTTTGAATAAATGTAGGGATTGTTTTTGGGATGATCCTTATGTGTTCAAACACTGCAAGGATGAGCTAAACAGAAGATGCATTCCTAACGATGAAATGGGGGAGTATATTGCAAGTTTGCCACGATCATGGAGGGCATTTCGGAGCTCAAAAGACAGCATTTAAAGTACTGCAAGCTAGATTCTATTGGCCGAGTTTATTTGCTGATGCATACGGATACCGCAAGACATGTGACAACTGCCAACGAACCGGCAACATAAGAAAGCGAGATGAGATGCCATAAGTACCTAATCAAGTGGTAGATTTTTGATGTATGTGAGATAGATTTTATGGGACCTTTTTCCAAAAGCGGAGACTTCGAGTATATCCTAGTAGGAGTCGATTATGTATCCAAGTGGGTGGAGGCAATTCCGACACGAAAAGTAAATCCTGAGATTGTGCTTAAATTCTTACAAGAAAACATCTTCAGTAGGTTTGGAGTGCCAATGATGATTATAAGTTATGGAGGGAGCCATTTCTACAAACGAGCCTTCGAGAGATTGATGACGAAATATGGAGCCCGGCACAAGGTAGCTACCCCATACCATCCTCAAACTTTTGGACAAGTCGAAATGAGTAATCGCCACCTGAAGGCTATCCTCGAGAAGACGGTTGGGCCAAATCGGAAGGATTGGGAAGCGAAACTTATTGATGCACTGTGGGCTTATCAAATAGCTTATAAAATAATGCTTGGTATGAGTCCTTTCCGACTCATCTATGGGAAAGCGTGTCATCTGCCTGTTGAAATAGATCACCGAGCAAGATGGGCTATTCGCAAGCTAAATATGAACTATGATGAAGCGGGTGAATATAGGAAGTTGGAATTGACCGAGCTCGAAGAAATCAGAAACAAATCTTACGATGACGTGTGGAGGAAAAAGAAGATAACGATGATACGCCACGATCAAAAACTTGTTAATAAACGATTGGAGGTAGGTAAATTAACTTTGGTCTATAATTCTCGATTGAAGCTCTTTCCAGGTAAGCTCAAGTCAAGATGGAGTGGTCTGTTTGTGATCAAAGAAAATCAATGGTTTTGGAGTGGTTACTCTGTACGATGAGAAAAGGGATACAACATTTCAAGTCAATGGCCACAGAGTGAAGTTGTATCATGATGGAATAACAGCAAGTCAAGATAGTGAGGTGGTGAAGTTTGTGGACCCGCCTCCAGATGAAAATTGATTGCTAAAATTCGCGTCGAACAAGCGATGTTAAAAGATGCGCTTCTTGGGAGGCAGCCCAAGCATGTGTATTATTTACTTTCTTTTTTTTCTTAATTTTCTTTTTGAATTTTTCTTTCTTTTCTTTTATTTATTTTATTTATAATCGAGTCTATGCCGTGGCACGTTTACGCGATGTTGATGTGCAGAAAAAGTTAAAAATTTCGCCTAATCTGGGAATCTAGCGGCTACCTAGCGGTAACCCATACCGCTAGCTCTTACCGTTAGCATGCTGGGCGTAACGATGATGATCAAACTGCTAAACTACCGCTAGATGGAAATGGAAGGGTGTAATGGTGTAACTAATGGTCATCTTACCTATTAAGTCACCGCTAGGGAGTAGCAGGAAGCTTAACGGTATGTCTAGCGGTAACCCTTACCGTTAGAGAAACCTTTACCGTGACCGACTCTGCAGAATTTGGAAAGAATCGGGCTGCAATTTTCGGGAATATTAATCCTACCAGGTAAGTAAATTTGTGGTATTATTTTTCACGAATTTTTGTTGAGTTCTAAGTCTAGATCTATTACCTTAAGAGAGTTCTAAAGTGAATAGGTAAGTTTAATATCTACTACTTTAATTAAAACTAGGAAAAATCTAGGACTCCTATTTTCAAGAGCCAATAATTCCTATATAAACCACCCCTTAGACACCCCATTTTCACAACTTTTCAAAGCTCTTTAATTCTAAACCTCCCAACACCAAAATTCTCCATAACTTACAACACCATGATGCCAATCCCACAAACCACCAACAGCCACGAACGTGGGTAGATTTCAAGAAAGGAGTACGAAGAAGAGATGTCTAAGATGCAAGGCGAAATCAAGAAGGTGAAGACCACGAATAATGGTTTCCAACTAGAAGAAGTCAATTCCACCTTCAAGATCAACGCAGTGGAAGATAGCTTGAAGAAATCGGGAGAAGTAAATGCAGGGTTGAGAAACACAATTTCCCAACTGAAAGGGGCGAATAAGGAACTGAAGGCAGCTAAGCGAAGCCTCGAACATAGCTTCGAATGAGGGATAGAAGACTCAAAGGAGCATGACGAGACCATAGAAGAGCTTCAAGATCAACTCCTCATGTCTAGAGAGGAGATTGAAAAACTAACAACTCAAAATATTCCATTTCTGTGGGACGAAGCTGAATTTGCAAATGAAATTGCTATGTGGCAGATGCGCCTAGAAGAAAAGGAGGCCGAATTGGTTGAGGAATCCAGAGACGGTATCGACCTCCTACATGAGAACTACGAGATTTGAGGAGAAAATTTTTCACTCCAATGCCGAGTCAACGAGTTGGAGGCTCAAATTCGAAATCTTGAGGAAAGTAACGCAGTACACCAGTGGAACGTAGAGTATTGGAAGCAGCGTATAGAAGAGGCTAATAAAAAGATCGACGATCTCGAGAACACGCTCTAAGGACCAAACTCCCCTTGACCCTTAGGAAGTTTCGATTAGCTAATTATTGATGCAATATTTAAGTTTTTTAATTAAGTTATTATCGAGTCATAGGATTGCTATCCTATTCTATCTAGTTTATATTATTATATTGCAATTTTGATTTTATTTAATTTCATTGTCTAAGTCTCATGATTTAAAAATTAATGAAATTTTAATTTAGTATGTTTCACCTTTATTTTTATTTTATTTTTATGCTTGGACGTTTTTTTTTCTCTTGTGAGACTGTGCAGTTTTTCCTCTTTAACGATGACATAGCGGAAACCTTTACCGCTATGATTACCGTTAGTCACCAGCAGAAAATCTAGCGGTATTGGCTAACAGTTACCCTTACCGTTAACTCATTAAAAGCCTGGCTCGAAGTAAGTTTAAATCAGAAATTTTTAGGGCTAATCATTATTTTCCAAACCGCTAGAACCAGAGCACATACCGATGCCAATTTTGAAGAGGTTTACCGCTACCCATCCAATTCAACGCCCATTCCAAGTGAAATCGAGCGAGTTCCTACAATGAACAACAACGAAGACGGAGCCACTGCAAATTGCCCCATGAAAATAGGATTCTTTTCGCAATTCGGGGTAAGAGTGGCTAAACTTCAACTCTTTGAACTGTCTAGTTGGGTTTGCAGGTGAAATGAGTAGTATATTAGGATTATTGGATCAATTTCGGTTACGAAAGCCGAACTCGAACAGTTAAAACCCGCTAGCGGTATCAGTAACGGTACTAGTGACCGCTAGCGTACCGCTAAAACTTAGCGATAAGAGGTAATGGTTAGGCATACCGCTAGGCCTAACCGCTAAGTACCCTGCTGATTTGTACATACTTGTATGTATTTTTCGTATATTTTTGCATCGTGTTTTGTTTGTTTTTACGGTTTTTAGGTCTATCTTCTTATCGTTTCCCTTCTTTTTGGTGTTTTTCACTTTTTATCTCGTTTAACTTTTTCTCCTTTATTTTATAAGTTAATGTCTAATTTTTCTTTATTTTCGTGTTTCAGCTCAAAACGAAGAAGACGGGACGTGCGACGTGCTGCCAACGCCTGCAGCCAGTGCCCGCGTCGACGCTGGGAGCCGCCCGCGTCGGTCGACGCTAGGTCGACGCAAACTCTATGTTGCGTCGATCCATGCACGCATCGACCGACGCATTGCCTGGTCAACGCGAGAAGCCTGACTCGCATCGACATCGACGCTCCACCCACGTCGGTCGACGCTCCAGCGGTTGAGCAGTTATTTTTGGGAAAATCTATAAAAGCCCATTGGTTTCTTCAGAATTTGTGTGGCCTGACTAGGGGAAGGTTCCACATCACATAGTACCCTCGGTTCTTGTCCCCTTTCAATTTCATGCAAGATTCGTGTTGAAGACTTCGTTGTTTCGTCGTTTCCATTTCGTTCGTTGTTCAAGTTTGTTCTTCATCGATGTAAACTCGTTGTTTTGCTGTTGTTTTCTTCTAAACCATAAGTTTACTGAACTTTGTTAATTTGTCTTATAGTTTAGCTTTATCTTTGAATGTTGATGTTGTTCATTGGTTTTGTTAATTTAGTTCGTATTCCTTTTACCGTTCTTCTCGTTTTAATTTATTTACTTTAGTGGTTTAGTTGTTATTTACCGTTAGATTAGTTATCGTTTTTAATTACATGCTTGGTAGGGTAATCGTTCCTTTAATTTCCATCGATGCTTATTTCTTGTTTTTAATATCGATTAGGTTCATGCTTGCATTGATATTATGATATTGATCATGTTGATGTTTTTCGGCTAGAAATTATCGTTCTAGTGCTTAGAGTCATTTAAAACCATCTCTTGAGATGATTCGACGCTAGACCAACGAGTCGGGATTGACAACCCTGGCTCGTAGATAAGGTGCTAGATGGAAATCCCGAGTGATCGTGGTGACGATTTTAGCGCACTAGAACCCTCGCTTTCACTAGAACCATATTTGATCGCGTGTTTAGTTTAGTCTCTTTTTTCATTTTCTCATTCGTAAAATCGAATACAGGAATAACTTCCGATTAGTCTTCCTTGTGATTCGACTCGAGTCCAAGTTACCGCCTACAGCTGCTCCGTTCTCTTGCAGACGAGCTTTTTATTTTTAAATAAAAAGTAGGTGTAAAAAGTCCGATTCAAAATTTGGCGCCGTTGCCGGGGAAGGCTAAAGGTCGCGATTTTTGGTGTTTGCTCTTAGTGACTTTTGTTCGTTTGATTGTTTGCTCTTTGTTTGTTTGTGTTAGTGTTCATTTTTTATTTTTGTTTTTGTTGTTTTTGTTCTTTCTTGTACGTTTAATCTCGTTTGTTGAGTGTTGTGCTTTGTAGCCACATCTATGAAAATTCGAGATTAATTCGACTGAAGATGGCAAACTATCGAGCTAGTTCACCATGTGATGAACCTTACACTCCAGCTTTCGATTGTCAAGTTCCTCCATCGTATTATGACCGTATGCTCGGAGCGGTCGAGAATGGGCCCATCCTTTTGATTATTTTGGCCCATGTCCTTCATATTGCTATAATCCGAGCATGGATACTTATGCACCGTCTCATGGGTATTATGATTTAGTTAATGACGATTCTTATGCTCAATTCGACCCACCTTATTCTTACCCGAGCGTTGACTCGTATGGTCCACCGTTTCAAGATTTCTATTCTTCGAGTTACGACGCTTACACTCCACCCACCTCTAATGCATATATTTCGAGCGGTGATCCTAACACCATAATTTCTCAAGAGCTTTTAGCCGAGATTGTGGAATGACTCGACGTATGGATGAAAGCATAGAACGCCTTGATATTCAATTAGAGCAATTTGACAACAAGGTGTACGAGCTAGACCAACCTTGTCAAGAGGAGTGTCCAGTCATTGATGTGGAAAATTCCACCATTGTTGATGGCGATTCCATCATTGATGATATTTTGAATGAGGTGTGCAAGGAGGTGAAATTGGTGGCTGAGAAGAAGGAGGTAGAAATCGGCATTGTCTCTCCCGTGTTTTTCGAGGATGTTGTACAAGACTGTGTAGGAGAGTTGCCTTTGGGTGAATTTATTGAATCTTATGTCGTGTCGTCTGAAGCTTTATTCGAAACTGAGATAGAGGTGGTTGAAGAAATAGGTGAGAAGGATCCCGTTTGCCCTCTTTTAAGCCCGAATTTGACTTTACATGACTTTGAGGGCATTGAGGCGAAGATCAAGGAAACGAAAGAGCGTGGTTTAGTTGATAAAAGTTTCATTTGCTCAAAAGATTTTCTAAGTCTTCCCTTGATCGAGGATCACCCCGTGTGCCCATTATCCTTTGATATATTCGAGGTGATTGATTACTCGCGGTTCCGACCTCCGAAGCTAGTTGGAGTGTTCTGTGTCTCGGGCTGTGATTTTTGTGCCCGCCTTGGTGATTATCATCGCCAATTCTTGCTCTTGGAGAATACCAAGGCGTGGCACGATCGTCAGCTATTTTTAGACCCGGGATGACATTAAATGCAAACGTCTTCGAGCTTTTGAGGTTAAGAATGCGCTTCTTGGGAGGCAATCCAAGACTTTTCACTTTGTTTAATTTTGCGTGTTTTGTTTCTTTTGTTTCAGTTCCCCTTTGATTTTAAAGCCCGTTGTATGGTCTTGGATGCTCGAATCATCATCACAAGCGCGATTTCAGGGACGTATCTCTCTTTCTCTTACCTTTTACCATACTTATCTTACTTTTTCTTATTATACAATGTGGACATTGTATGGTTTAAGTGTGGGGGGGTTTGTCCTTGGTTTTGTTAGTAAATTTTTGTATGCTTGCTTCAGGTTGATCTGAGTCGTGTGTATTTATATTGACTGGAACCTCAATAAAGTGACGTGGTTAGATGCTTCGGTTAGGATATTTACACTTCCGTTCGAACAATAGTGTAATTGTGGGGAATGAAGTGTAAAGAATCTATGAAGTGTCTTGTCCCCTATTCTATTCTTGTTTCGTTCTAACGAGTCGAATACTCTCTACTAGCCCCGTTTTCCGATACCCTCTATAGGACTTTATGTAATTTTTTCTTTTTATTTTTGGAGACGTTAAAACTCCACGTGCGAAATTGAAAAATGATATCAGTTGCACTTAGCAACGTAAGATCGGAGTTAATGAACTCTCGTTTTGATTTATGTAAATTATGCTTGTTTAGTATCTCATCTCTATGGGTACTCATAATAAAAAAAAGAAGAAAAAGAAAAGGAAAAAAAGAAAAGAAAAGAATAAAAAAATAAGTACAAGAAGAGAAGTCCTTTACAAGTTAAGTTCTTATTTTTGTTTTTATAAGATTGTATTGTTAAAAAGGTGTATAGATGACTGGGCTAGTCGGGTGACGACTTGGCGGTTTGAGCAGGGTTAGACTTTGGCTAAGGTATGGATGGGTGACGTACATGGAGGTCAACTCATTACTTTTAGGTGTTCGGAAGCTAGTTTAAATCTCTTATCTTAACGTTATCGTGTCGTCCTTTTAGTTGAGTTTTCAGTTGATTTAATGCATTTAACTTCTTGAATCATTTGAATGCATTAGTGAATAAGTCATCGGGTAGTTAGCTTTTTCTTATCTACGTCAAGATTTGATTTTGCTTGAGGACAAGCAAAAAGCTAAGTGTGGGGGAGTTGATTTATACATATTTGTATGTGTTTTTCGTGTGTTTTTGCATCGTGTTTTGTTTATTTTTACGGGTTTAGGTCTATCTTCTTAGCGTTTCCCTTCATTTTGGTGTTTTTCATTTTTATCTCGTTTAATGTTTTTCTCCTTTATTTTATATGTTAGTGTCTAATTTTTGCTTTATTTTCATGTTTCAGCTCGAAACAAAGAAGACGGGACGTGCGACGTGCTGCCGATGCCTGCAGCTAGCGCCCGCATCGGTCGACGCAAACTCTCTGTTGCGTCGATCCATGCACGCGGCGATCGACGCACTGCCTGGTCGACGCGAGCAGCCTGACTCGTGTCGATGTCGACGCTTTGCCCACGTTGGTCGACGCTCCAGCGGTTGAGCAGTTGTTTTTGGGAAAATCTATAAAAGCCTGTTGGTTTCTTCAGAATTTGTTTGGACTGACTGGGGGAAAGGTTCCACATCACAGAATACCCTCGGTTATTGTTCCCTTTCAATTTCATGCAAGATTCGTGTTGAAGACTTTGTTGTTTCTTCGTTTCCATTCCGTTCGTTGTTCAAGTTTGTTCTTTGAAGATGTAGACTCGTTGTTTTGCTGTTGTTTTCTTCTGAACCATAAGTTTACTGAACTTTGTTAATTTGTCTTATAGATTAGCTTTATCTTCGAATGTTGATGTTGTTCATTGGTTTCGTTAAATTAGTTCGTATTCCTTTTACTATTCTTCTCGTTTTTAATTTATTTTTATTTACTTTAGTATTAGTTGTTATTTCTCATTAGATTAGTTATCGTTTTTAATTACATGCTTGGTAGAGTAATCGTTCCTTAAATTTTCGTCAATGCTTATTTCTCCTTTTTAATAATGATTATGTTCATGCTTGCGTTGATATTATGCTATTGATCATGTTGATGTTTTTTCGGCTAGAATTTATTGTTCTAGTGCCTAGAGTCATTTAGAACCATCTCTCGGGATGATTCGACGCTAGACCGATGAGTCGGGATTAACAACCCTGGCTCGTAGGTAAGGTGCTCGATGAAATTCCAGAGTGATCTTAGAGACGGTTTTAGCGAACTAGAACCCTCGCTTTCTTAATTGTTTAAAGGCTTTTTATTTTATTTTATTCATCACATTTGGTGTTAGAACTTCCCAAACCATATTTGATCGCGTGTTTAGTTTAGTATTTTCTTTAGTTTTCTCACTCGTAAAACCAGACACCGGAATAACTTTCGATTAGTTTTCCTTGTGATTCGACTCGAGTCCAACATACCGCCTACAGCTGCTCCGTTCTCTTGCGGACGAGATTTTTATTTTTAAAAAAAAGTAGGTGTAAAAAGTTCGATTAAAAATTTGGCGCCGTTGACGGGGAAGGCTAAAGGTCGCGATTTTTGGTGTTTGCTCTCAGTGACTTTTGTTCGTTTGATTGTTTGCTCTTATTTGTTTGTTTGTGTTAGTGTTCATTTTTTTTTGTTGTTGTTTTTGTTCTTTCTTGTACGTTTAATCTCGTTTGTTGAGTGTTGTGCTTCACAGCCACATCTTTGAAAATTCGAGATTATTTCGACTGAAGATTGCAAACTATCGAGCTAGTTTGCCATATGATGACCCTAACGCTCCAACTTTCGATTGTCAAGTTCCTCCATCGTATTATGACCCGTATGCTCGGAGGGGTCGAGAATGGGCCCATTATTTTGATTATTTTGGCCCATGTCCTTCATATTGCTATAATCCGAGCATGGATACTTATGCACCGTCTCGTGGGTATTATGATTTGGGTTTTGACGATTCTTATGCTCAATTCGACCCACCTTATTCTTACCCGAGCATTGACTCGTATGGTCAACTATTTCAAGATTTCTATTCTTCGAGCTACGACTCTTACACTCCACCCACCTCTAATGCATATATTTCGAGCGGTGATCCTAACACCATAATTTCTCAAGAACTTTTAGCCGAGATTGTTGAAATGACTCGACGTATGGATGAAAGCATAGAACGCCTTGATATTCAATTAGAGCAATTTGACAACAAGGTGTACGAGCTAGACAAACCTTGGCAAGAGGAGTTACCTGTCTTTGATGTGGGAAATTCCACCTTTGTTGATGGGGATTCCAGCGTTGATGATATTTTGAACGAGGTGTGCAAGGATGTGAAATTGGTGGGTGAGAAAAAGGAGGTAGAAATCGGCATTGTCTCTCCCGTGTTTTTCGGGGATGTTGTACAAGACTGTGTATGAGAGTTGCCTTTGGGTGAATTTATTGAATCTTATGTCGTGTCGTCTGAAGCTTTATTCGAACCTGAGATAGAGGTGGTTGAAGAGATAGGTGAAAAGGAGCCCGTTTGCCCTCTTTTAAGCCCGAATTTGACTTTACATAACTTTGAGGGCATTGAGGCGAAGATCAAGGAAACGAAAGAGCATGGTTTAGTTGATAAAAGTTTCATTTGCTCAAAAGATTTTCTAAGTCTTCCTTTGATCGAGGATCACCCCGTGTGCCCATTATCCTTTGATATATTCGAGGTGATCGATTACTCGCGGTTCCGACCTCCAAAGCTAGTTGGAGTGTTCTGTGTCTCGGGCTGTGCTTTTTGTGCTCGCCTTGGTGATTATCATCGCCAATTCTTGCTCTTGGAGAATAACAAGGCGTGGCACAATCGTCAGCTATTTTTAGACCCGGGATGACATTGAACGCAAACGTCGTCGAGCTTTTGACGTTAAAAAAGCGCTTCCTTGGAGGCAATCTAAGCCTTTTCACTTTGTTTAATTTTGTGTGTTTTGTTTCTTTTGTTTCAGTCCCCCTTTGATGTAAAAGCCCATTGGATGGTCTTGGATGCTTGAGTCATCACCACAAGCGCGATTTCAGGGACGTATCTCTCTTTCTCTTACCTTTTACCATACTTATCTTAGTTTTTCGTATTATACAATGTGGACATTGTATGGTTTAAGTGTGGGAGGGTTTGTCCTTGGTTTGGTTAGTAAACTTTTGTATGCTTGCTTCAGGTTGATTTGAGTCGTGTGTATTTATATTGACTGGAAGTCTTGGGTTAAAAAAAACCAAAAAAATTACATGATTGCTTATGGTTGATTTGAGTCGTGTGTATTTATATTGACTGGAACCTTAATAAAGTTACGTGGTTAGATGCTTTGGTTAGGATATTTAAACTTCCGTTCGAACAACAGTGTAATTGTAGGGAATGAAGTGTAAAGAATCTATGAAGTGTCTTGTCCCCTGTTCTATTCTTGTTTCGTTCTAACGAGTCGAATACTCTCTACTAGCCCCGTTTTCTGATACCCTCTATAGGACTTTATGTAATTTTTTCTTTTTATTTTTGGAGACGTTAAAACTCCACGTGAGATATTGAAAAATGTTATCAGTTGCACTTAGCAATGTAAGATCGGAGTCAATGAACTCTCATTTTTTATTTATGTAAATTATGCTCGTTTAGTACCTCATCTCTATGGGTACTCATAATTAAAAAAAAAAGAAGAAAAAGAAAAATTAAAAGAAAAAGAAAAAAAAGAATAAAAAAATAAGTACAAGAAGAGAAATCCTTGTACAATTTAAGTTCTTATTTTTGTTTTTCTTAGATTGTATTGTTAAAGAGGTGTATAGATGACTGGGCTAGTCGGGTGACTACTTGGCGGTATGAGCAGGGTTAGCCTTTGGCCGAGGCTTGGATGGGTGACGTACATGGTGGTCAACTCATTACTTTTAGGTATTCGGAAGCTAGTCTAAATCTTTCATCTCAACGTTATCGTGTCGTCCTTTTAGTTGAGTTTTTAGTCGATTTAATGTATTTAACTTCTTGAATCATTTGAATGACTTAGTGAATAAGTCATCGGTTAGTTAGCTTTTCCTTGTCTACATCTAGATTTGATTTTGCTTGAGGACAAGCAAAAAGCTATGTGTGGGGGAGTTGATTTGTACATATTTGTATGTGCTTTTCGTGTGTTTTTGCATCGTGTTTTGTTTTTTTACGGGTTTTAGGTCTATCTTCTTATCGTTTCCCTTCTTTTTGGTGTTTTTCATTTTTTATCTCGTTTAATATTTTTTCCTTTGTTTTATAAGTTAGTGTCTAGTTTTGCTTTATTTTCGTGTTTCAGATCGAAACAAAGAAGACGGGACGTTGGACGTGCTGCCGACGTCTACAGCCAGTGCCCGCGTCGACGCTGGGAGCCGCCCGCATCGGTCGATTCTAGGTCGACGCAAACTCTCTGTTGCGTCGTTACATGCACGCATCGACCGATGCACTGCCTGGTCGACGCGAGCAGCCGGACTCGCGTCGACGTCGACGCTTCGCCCACGTCGGTCGACGCTCTAGCGGTTTAGCAGTTATTTTCGGGAAAATCTATAAAAGCCCGTTGGTTTCTTCAGAACTTGTGTGGCTTGACTGGGGGGAAAGGTTTCCCATCACAGAATACCCTCGGTTCTTGTCCATTTTTAATTTCATGCAAGATTCGTGTTGAAGACTTCGTTGTTTCGTCGTTTCCATTCCGTTCGTTGTTCAAGTTTGTTCTTTGTCGCTGTAGACTCGTTGTTTTGCTGTTGTTTTCTTCTGAACCATAGGTTTACTGAACTTTGTTAATTTGTCTTCTAGTTTAGCTTTATGTTTGAATGTTGATGTTGTTCATTGGTTTCGTTAATATAGTTAGTATTCCTTTTACCGTTCTTCCCATTTTTAATTTAGGTTTATTTGCTCTAGTAGTTTTGTTGTTATTTCTCGTTAGATTAGTTATCGTTTTTAATTACATGCTTGGTAGAGAAATCGTTCCTTTAATTTCCGTCGATGCTTATTTCTCGTTTTTAATATCAATTAGGTTCATTCTTGCGTTGATATTATGATATTGATCATGTTGATATTTTTCGGCTAGAATTTATTATTCTAGTGCCTAGAGTCATTTAGATCCATATCTCGGGATGATTCGACACTAGACCGACGAGTCAGGATTGACAACCTTGGTTCGTAGGTAGGGTACTCGATGAAATTCCCGAGTGATCGTGGAGATGATTTTAGCGCACTAGAACCCTCGCTTTCTTAATTGTTTAAAGGATTTTTATTTTATTTAACTCATCGCATTATTTGTTAGAAATTCCCAAACCATATTTGATCGCGTGTTTAGTTTAGTCTTTTCTTTCGTTTTCTCGTTCATAAAACCAAACGCCGGAATAACTTCCAATTATTCTTCCTTGTAATTCGGCTCTTGTTCAACTTACCGCATACAGCTGCTCCGTTCTCTTGCAAACGAGCTTTTTAGTTTTAAAAAAAAGTAGGTGTAAAAAGTTCAATTCAAAATTTGGCGTCGTTACCGGGGAAGGCTAAAGGTCGCGATTTTTGGTGTTTGTTCTTAGTGACTTTTGTTCATTTGATTGTTTGATCTTATATGTTTATTTGTGTTAGTATTCGTTTGTGATTTTTGTTTTTGTTCTTTCTGGTACATTTAATCTCGTTTATTGAGTGTTGTGCTTTGCAGCCACATCTTTGAAAAATCGAGATTAATTTGATCGAAGATGGCAAACTAACGAGCTAGTTCACCATACGATGACCCTTACGCTCCAACATTCGATTGTCAAGTTCCTCCATTGTATTATGACCACTATGCTCCGAGCGGTCGAGAATGGGCCAATCGTTTTGATTATTCCAGCCCATGTCCTTCATATTGCTATAATCCGAGCATGGATACTTATGCACCGTCTCGTGGGTATTGTGATTCGGGTTTTGATGATTCTTATGCTCAACTCGCCCCACCTTATTCTTACCCGAGCGCTGACTCGTATGCTCCACCGTTTCAAGATTTCTATTCTTCGAGCTACGACTCTTACACTCCACCCACCTCTAATGCATATATTTCGAGCGGTGATCTTAACACCATAATTTCTCAAGAACAATAAGCCGAGATTGTGGAAATGACTCGACGTATTGATGAACGCATAGAATGCCTTGATATTCAATTAGAGCAATTTGACAACAAGGTGTACGAGCTAGACCAACCTTGGCAAGAGGAGTTACCCGTCTTTGATGTGAAAAATTCCACCTTTGTTGATGGCGGTTCTAGCATTGATGATATTTTGAACGAGGTTTGCAAGGAGTTGAAGTTGGTGGGTAAGAAGAAGGGGGTCGAAGTCGGCATTGTCTTTCCCGTGTTTTTCGAGGATGTTGAACAAGACTGTGTGGGTGAGTTTCCTTTGGGTGAATTTATTGAATCTTATGTTGTGTCGTCTGAAGCTTTATTCGAACCTGAGATAGAGGTGATTGAAGAGATAGGTGAGAAGGAGCCTGTTTGCCCTCTTTTAAGCCCGATTTTGATTTTACATGACTTTGAGGGCGTTGAGGCGAAGATCAAGGAAACGAAAGAGCGTGGTTTAGTTGATAAAAGTTTCATTTGCTCAACAGATTTTCTAAGTCTTTCTTTGATCATGGATCACCCCGTGTGCCCATTATCCTTTTATATATTCGAGGTGATCGATTACTCTTGATTCCGACCTCCGAAGCTAGTTGGAGTGTTCTGTATCTCGGGCTGTGCTTTTTGTGATCGCCTTGGTGATTATCATCGCCCATTGTTGCTCTTGGAGAATACCAAGGTGTGGCACGTATTTTTAGACCCGGGATGACATTGAACGCAAAAGTCATCGAGCTTTTGACGTTAAAAAAGCGCTTCTAAGGAGGTAACCCAAGCCTTTTCACTTTGTTTATTTTTGTGTGTTTTTTTTCTTTTGTTTCAGTTCCCCTTTGATGTTAATGCCCGTTGGATAGTCTTGGATGCTCGACTCATCACCACAAGCGCGATTTCAGGGACGTATCTCTCTTTCTCTTAGCTTTTACCATACTTATCTTAATTTTTCGTATTATACAATGTGGACATTATATGGTTTAAGTGTGTGTGTGTGTGTGTGGGGGGGGGGGGGGGGGGGGCGTTGTCCTTGGTTTGGTTAGTAAATTTTTGTATGCTTGCTTGTGG
>BMAC01000805.1:195719-239666 GCA_014905375.1 Phtheirospermum japonicum | reverse complement strand
CATTACTTTTAGGTGTTCGGAAGCTAGTCTAAATCTCTTATCTCAATGTTATCGTGTCGTCCTTTTAGTTGAGTTTTCAGTCGATTTAATGCATTTAACTTCTTGAGTCATTTGAATGCATTAGTGAATAAGTCATCGGGTAGTTAGCTTTTCCTTGTGTACGTCAAGATTTGATTTTGCTTGAGGACAAGCAAAAAGCTAAGTGTGGGGGAGTTGATTTGTACATATTTGTATGTGTTTTTCGTATGTTTTTGCATCGTGTTTTGTTTGTTTTTACGGGTTTTAGGTCTATCTTCTTATCGTTTCCCTCCTTTTTTATGTTTTTCATTTTTATCACATTTAATGTTTTTCTCATTTATTTTGTAAGTTAGTGTCTAATTTTACTTTATTCTCGAGTTTCAGCTCGAAACGAAGAAGACGGGACGTGCGACGTGCTATAGAATCGTTGTTTTGCTGTTGTTTTCTTCTTAACCATAAGTTTACTGAACTTTGTTAATTTGTCTTATAGTTTAGCTTTATCTTTGAATGTTGATGTTGTTCATTGGTTTTGTTAATTTAGTTCGTATTCCTTTTACCGTTCTTCTCATTTTTAATTTACGTTTATTTGCTTTAGTAGTTTAGTTCTTATTTCTCGTTAGATTAGTTATCGTTTTTAATTATATGCTTGGTAGAGTAATCGTTCCTTTAATTTCCGTTGGTGCTTATTTCTCGTTTTTAATATCGATTATGTTCATGCTTGCGTTGATATTATGTTATTGATCATGTTGATGTTTTTTAGCTAGAATTTATAGTTCTAGTGCCTAGAGTCATTTAGAACCATCTCTCGGGGTGATTTGACGCTAGACCGACGAGTCGGGATTGACAACCCTGGCTCGTGGGTAAGGTGCTCGATGAAATTCCGGAGTGATCGTGGAGACGATTTTAGCGCACTAGTACCCTCGCTTTCTTAATTGTTTAAAGGCTTTTTATTTTATTTAATTCATCGCATTAGGTGTTAGAACTTCCCAAACCATATTCGATCGCGTGTTTAGTTTAGTCTTTTCTTTCATTTTCTCGTTCATAAAACCAAACACCGAAATAACTTCCGATTAGTCTTCCTTGTGATTCGACTCGAGTCCAACTTACCGCCTACAGCTGCTCCGTTCTCTTGAGGACGAGCTTTTTATTTTTAAATAAAAAGTAGGTGTAAAAAGTTCGATTCACCTGCCGATTCGAAATTTTCGAAAGTTAAGGACCGTTTTCAAGGTCGCATTCCGACCACTTTTAAAGCCGCAGTCCGACAAATTGTTAATTCATTCTGACGCCATGGCCTCGTCATCATGCAACAACAGGAAAAATGTGCATAGGATGATTGGGTCACGGTCCAAGGTTTACGACAACGATGTCGATCTTTATAATTCATTGTTGAATCGGCAGATTGTGAATCCGGTGATCATTGACATTGATTACTGGCTGGCCCAAGCAGTCAAAGGCTATCCGTTTGTCGAAATATTTGTGTGGTGTATCAACAGCCTCAACTGCGTCGAGTGGGCTCGGATTCGAGTCCCGGCCTACGAGCAAATGATGCTCGAGTTTTACACTTCATTCGAGATCATTGCCGATAACACGTTGACATGCTGATTTGGGGGCCAGGAGTATAATATCACTGCTAAGGCGATTCAGGCCATGTTCGGGTTTGAGGGACGACTAACTCTCCGTGAACGAGACTATCATTATAATGAGTTGGCGTTTTGGGTAGAGACTTCATATCCGGGCAATGAGGGGAGGTTTAAATATCCCTTCATGATGGTGAAAGATAACGCGCTTCGTCCAGAACCCGGACTCTTGTTTGGTCATGTACAATGGGCAATTTTGAGTTTTGATTTGTGAAATCTTGTCGAGGTGCATGCATTGTCCGGTTTGAGTGTATACACGTCCCATATACTAAACACTTGAGCGAATTAAGCGAACACCCTCAAAATCCCATTTGAGAGGAAGTCATCTATTTGGCTTGAATTTGAGAAAGAGTAATACGAGCAATGCTTGACGATAGTGATTCTATGTTGATACTATCATCATATTAATAAGGATAAGCACAAGGATTTTTATTTTTACATAATGTTCATTGCATGTACACTCTCAATTCTTTTCGTTGTTCGAGAACGAACAAACCGATAAGTGTGGCGTAGTTGTTTTGCATGTGATTATGCATTTTCTTCTTATGGTCATTTTTTGTCTTTAGTTAGGGCTTAAGGTCATTTCTAGTAGTTTTGAGTCATTTTTTGTTAAGTTTTTAGGTCGTTTTTCTTGTTTTATTATTTTTCATGTTTCTAGTTAATTTTATATTTAATTTGGTTAAATGGTCCGATTAACTTGAGGTTTGTGGTAAATCATTATTTTTCATGGTTTAAATTCCCATTTTAAGGTGAAGGCGTCGAGGCTCGAAAATCGAACCGAGCCGGCTCGAACCGAGCACATGTGCGCGCAGCTGCCGAGATCCTGTCGAGATGCCGAGAGCCTGCTTGCATGCTTGTACTTGGTGAAACATTGCATTTTCTAGCTTATTTTCATTATTTCTTTGCATTTTCATATTAAGGCGTACGACGAGGCATCCGACCAACTTGCAATTTCATTTCCTAATGTAGTTTAGATAGGTTAATTACTTTATTTGCATTTTCCCTTTACTTTTCAAAGCTTAAAACACCTCGATTCCTTCAATTGAAACAAATTCCGATAAAATCAAGCCATGAACCCGTTGATACTTTCAACACCACGAAAACTCTTCTAACAGTGACCTGTTGTTCTAATATCACTTCGCCTACTCTATCCCTAACTGGATACTTGATACTCATTGTTCTGAATGTAATTGTTGTGTTTTTCTTAGTATTTTTAGTTAGAGTTTTATGTTGATTTAAGTAGTTTTTAATAGAATTTTATTAAGTTTTTATGTGGTTTTTCTTGTTTTGTTGATTTTCACTTGACTTGTTAATTTTATGTTTAAATGGGTTTAATGGTTTCAATTAATTGGAGGTTTGGTGTAATTCTAGATTTTTATGTTTAAAACTCCTATTTTTATAGGTAAAGGCATTGAAGGCCAAAAATACTAGCCAAGGCAAGCCAAACTCCAAGCCAAACTTGAAGCCAAGAGAGGCTTAAAAACACCCAAAATTTCTGGAATACTTGCCAAGACTAGCCAAGGCTCGCCAAGGTAGCTGCCAGCGTCTGGCGCTTGCCAAGCAACTGGCCAGTCTCCTCGCCAAGACCCTCGCCCCCCTGGCGCTTGCCAAGCCACTGGCCGTTCTCCTCGCCAAGCCTCACCCCCTGGCGCTTGCCAAGCCACTGGCCGGTCTCCTCGCCAAGCCTCGCCCCCAGGCGCTTGCCAGGACGCTTGCCACAGCACTCACCAAGCCTCGCCCCCAGGCGCTTGCCAGGATGCTTGCCACAGTACTCGCCAGCATGCAAAAATGCGGTCAAATCTCAGTCAACACGGGTCAAAATTGGGTCAAACCCGGAAAATTAAGCCCCTAAAGCCCAAATTGGCCCATTTTAACCCAAATTAACCTTGTATAAATAGACTAGAACTCTCATTTTGTAGATCATCACTCAAAATTTCCCAAACTTGCATGGGTTTTGGAATATTTTCTCTCTCTTATTCTTAGTTTAATTTTGAAGCTTTGCCTTGGGTTTGTAAGCTCAAGATGAATCCAAATACTCCTTTGTATTTTTAATTCCTTGAAATTTAAATCAAGCTTTTGGGATTCTCAATTTAATTCTAGTAAGCTTTCTTTTATTTTATGCTTTGTTCTTCAATTTCATGCATGTTCTTCAATTTATGCTTTTTGCCTTAGCTCTTTGATTCCTTGTTTGATCTTGAGAATTGACTATAGAATCTTGATGAGTGACACATCTAGGCTATAGATCGGGTCCTTGATCATTTTAATCTTGAGTTTTTCATATGCTTTATTTGCAATTTAGTTTTCATGCATAGTTTGAGATGGAATCTTAGATCTACTCTTCATTTCTTGTTATTTTCCTTAAAGTTTTAAACTTTCACGTCAAATTTTATTGCTCTTTACATCCATGCTTTCAATTTTTGCTATTTTGCTTTATTTGAGTTTTTATGCATAGTTGTACCTTGTGCATGCATGCTTGTACTTGGTGAAACTTTGCATTTTCTTGCTTATTTTCATTACTTGCTTGCATTTACTTATTGAGGCATACGACGAGGCATCCGACCAACTTGCACTTTCAATTCCTAGGATAGTTAGATATTTTAATTATTTTATTTTCATTTTTCCTTTATCTTTAAAGCTCGAAACACCTTGAAACTTGCAATTGAATTGAATTCCGATAATACCAAGCCATGAACCTGTTGATTCATTTCAACACCACTAAAACTCTACTAACACTCATGTGGTAAGTCGAGGTGATTGCCTGGAATGTGTTGAGGGCAGGTCGCCCTAGTATTGCATTGTATGCGGAGCTTCTTTTGAAGATTACAAATTTCACATCCTTCTTCACACTTAGTTCTCCTTTTCTCAAAACCACTGGGAGTATCAGTTCACCTTCGGTGATGACTTGTGCACACTTAAATGTTCACCGATTGTACCTCTGTCTTCAATTCCATTTATTTTAGGCACTCTAGATATATAATGTCAACTGAACTTACATTATCTACAAACACCCTTCCAACCTCATACCCTGCTATTTCAGCTTCAATTACTAACACATCATTATGTTCCAATTATAGGACATGGCGGTCACCAGGGCGGAATGATATTATTGGTCCCAACGTTAGTCTTTCCTGTGTCCCTTGGTTCATCCCTTTCATCTTGCTCGTTTATGACTCATAATTTATGTTACGAGGTAGTGTGCTTCTTCCTTTCATGTTATGTTTGTGAAAAGTATCACGTATCTTTCTCAATGACTCAATGCCCCTCATTCCCACAGACGGTGCCACTTGATGTGACCAAAAAGATTGGTGCTTCAAGAATAGGGGGTACTGACCTTATACATGTGATCAGTGACCTAAATAACTTTGAATAACCGTGCAGCGACCTGATTAATTTCCAAAAGACTCCTGGCGACCCGTTAGATCCTGCAAAATAAAACCCAGCCAAGACGGAGGATGGCCCCGACGTAGGCCCTCCGATGCCTAAGTTAGATAGGGCTTAAGAAATAGGCGAGAGCCATTTAAGTGAGAGAGATTTCAGAAACGTAAAATTTAAAGAATCAACTTGGAGAGAAGGAATGAGGCCTGAGTCCTCTTTATATAGACAAGAGAAGTACTCCCAATCTAGGGTTTTCCTCTCCTTCCTTAAATAACCGACTCAGAATTAGGATTCCTCCTATATGTTAAATTCCCATAATTGATAGAACTCTCACTGAATTACTATATTAATCATGGGACAATAAGCCTGTTCATAGGATTCAGTTCACCAAGTCCCCTTAGAATATGATACGTTAGCCCACCAAAGGCCCAGAATCAGGAAGCTCAACCCCAACGCCGAGCTACCACTCAGTGCCGAGCTAGTATAATAGTACTCATCAAAAGAGGTCATCACCTCAAATAAGACCTCACCACTCCTATGAAATAGGTCGCTACCTTCCAAAACAGCTCGCCTAGCTCCCAGAAGGATTGCTCCTTCTAAGAAATGAGGACGCTTACTGAGATTACGTACTAAGATCCTCATAAGTACCTGCATGTTGGCAACATGGATATTTGATGTCGTATCAATATCTCCACCAAGAGATTTAGCACAGAGTTTGGAGACTAATCCCATTTGTTGGCCGACTAGTTCAAGAGATGACTTAGTCACCACTCTTCTTTTAATTCTTTTCTTTCTCTCTTCAAATATAAATAATAAATCATATCTATTAAAACACTTCAATTATTTTAGTGGGCTTCTACGATTAGACCTAACATGGACTTAGATTTAAAATTCAAGTAATCAATTAATTCAATTAATTAATTAATTGAATAAATTAAAATTAATCAATCCAACTAACAAACTTATTATATTCCTTTAATTAGAATTTCTAATAAAATTAGATTTACTTAGATAATCACATTATTTAACTAAATATTTGAGCCGATAATTGAATTAAATTAAAGTCCCAATTAATTAAACCAAATTAATTATTTACTCCAACTATTGGAATTATCAGTTTTGAGTGTTAACAACCAAAACTATGTGTGACCCTTTTAAATTCACGGCTAACAGTAATAGGCTTACAAATTTATAAGCTTATAAATAATAGATTATTATATTAATTAATTTAATAATTAATTCTCTTAAAATTAACTCCTTAGTTCTAAAAACCTACAAATCATGATTACACTTAGCAAGTACCATGAACCTAGTATTAGGTGAAATAGCAAGCAAACCTATTTCAATTGCAAGTCCATACATGTATGATACTTTTGAAAATTAGTTTTCCCGATTAAATCTTGGGCATTGATTTATCAGTCAACACACGGTTGATTTAATAACTGTAATTTCATTTCAAGTATAGTAATTCTTTATGAATCAATATTCATTGTGCCTTATCCAAGGTGTTTGAATCACAAACTATGAAAATGCACAAGAAATTCCCTTTTGAAGAGACAAGTGTTGAATTCAATGTTGACCACAGACAAACCTCCATGCACATCTATAAAATACCCAAAATACTCCTTTAGGATTGTTAATCAATCAAAAATATAAATTTAAGTATTGCATGACATGAAAAGGATACTATCGTGCCTAAAGTCCAAAGGCTAATCATGTACTATTGCAATGTGAGAATTCATATTCGACAGATAAGTCTTCCAACTAAGAATTTCCATCGGGCCATGCTCAATCAACTTGTTCTCCGACAAGTAACTGCATATAAAAGAAAGTATTTGCATGTATGCACTTGTGTCACAACGCTGATGTTAATGGAATACAACATTCTTGTCGTACGAGCATGCATCATATACGCAAGTCTCACCGGGCTATTCAATGTCCTATCTTGAAAAGTCCATTGACTTAACACATATTTAAGACCAAAGTATTAGAGACATATTTCATGATTGTCATCATATGCGCAACCATGTCTCATAACTTAAATTGGTTTCAAAACTTTTTCATACTTGCAATTATAATAAAAGTGAGATTATAAGATAAAGAAATTTCTATATTAATATAATTCACAATAATATCATTTTATAATAAAACTCAATCAAATTAGAGGAACTGAATACACTGTCGTAAAGACACCATACCCCATCTCCATATATTTAAAATAAGTCGATTAGCAACTAGTCGTGTACTATGGAGAGTCGGTTGAGTGGAGTTTGATTGGACAAAGACAAAGTTTTTCTGGTGCTCCATGAGAGATTAGAAATCTATGGTTCTTTTTCTTTAGATGAGATTATCAAGAATTTTAAAGTACTGTATTAGTCATCTCGTTGAAAAGTTATGAGCCATCATTCATATAAAATAAAGTTCAAAATATGAAAATCATATATATATATATATATATATATATATATATATATATATATATATATATATATATATTAATTTATTTAAATCAATATAGTTATTAATAATATAAAGAAACTAAAACAAAGAAAGTAATATAGTTTCTTTTTCTTTTTCAATCTTCCGATTGACAAAGAAAGTAAACTAAAACAAAAGGAGACAGTGTACAAACCCAAAAACTAAATCAACCCCTTATTACCTATCCAATCCTCCGATTATAATGCCACTGAAACACTTGGTTAGCAAGATTCAAACAAGATTAAGAGAATTCAGGGAAGACACAAGCACAAGTAACAGAACACACAACAAAAAGGCATTTTCTCAAAGTATGAATGTCCTAATTGAGGCCTAAAAACCATGACCTAAAAAGTTTAAAAATACAAATTATGGTTTTAGTGACTTGATCAATGTTGCTTTTCATGACTGATGACATTATAACCAACATTTCTTTAGGTGAAGTAAATGAAAACAGACTCCTTAACCAAGTTAATGACTACGTCAAAATCACTCAATGAGGTGAAATTTAAAGATTGGATCCTTTTTAATCCAACAATTGCTGCTAACACCTCTTATTTTTTGATCCTTTTTATAGATTTGAAGAGAAATAGCTTATCTTCAGCAATTGCTGTTAACACCTCTTATTTTTGGACCTGAGAGAAAACTAGTTTCTGCGGGAAAGTTCCACAATCACCTAATTGAAGAGGTTAGTCTTTTTGTCACCATTTTTATTACAACACATGACCTTATTGCACTTCCAACCAGACTCAATGCATTTAGATTATGTATGAAAAGGAAAATAAAAATGCATGCAAAAGTATACAGATGTTGTGACTGATGTCAGTTTAGGGTGTCACAACATCAAAACCAACATTGACTTAAAAAATGCACATACCGAGATCTCTTCTCAAACGTGAGAAGGTCTCTAAATCTAATGCCTTTGTGAAGATGTCAGCAAGCTGATTGTCTGTTCCTATATTCCCAAGACTAACAATCTTCCTCTTAACCAAGTTTCGAATAAAGTGGTACCTTATGTTAATGTGTTTGATTCGAGAATGCTGGACCGGATTATTCGAGATATCAATGGCACTGGAATTATCACAGAGCACAGTCAATGTTCTTCTATGTAGACCGTAGTCCTCTATCATTTGGTTCATACATAATAACTATGTACAAGCACTTCCAGCTGCAATATACTCGGCTTTAAGAGCATCCTCTACACGCTTGGGCTCTGATTTAGCATGAAACAAAGACTCTCGAATTTTAGAACAGTTAGTAGATAATCAAACATACCTAACCATTTCTTTGAAGTTTATTTGTCGCTTTCTTGTAGTTTTTTCATCGAGATCTCCAATGATTTGGCTCATAGGATGATTCTTCTGAATTCTTGAGGGAATATTTTTCTGATGTAAGTCAATGGGTTCAGCTGGATCTTCCACATGTGGATCAGAATCTGATTCTGGAGTATCTTGAGTAGATGTTGGGTTTGATGTTGTGTTCCCAAAACCATCACCGATACCAACATCACTCGTTTCTCCAGTTTCAACACCTGCACTTTCATCTACATTAACCGTGACATTATCTTGAGGATTTTGATCATAAACCAGATCATCATCCTCAACAGGTTTAAAACCACTCATCAAATCATCAAACTTGACGTTAACCGACTCAATCATGCAACGCGTTCTAAGATTAAACAATTTATATGTATGACTATTTCGAGAGTATCCCATGAAAACATATTTAGCACTCTTTGAGTCAAATTTTGCAAGATGATTTCTTCCATTTAGCACATAACAAATGCACCCAAAAATATGAAAATAACTCAAATTTGGCTTTTTGCCCATCAATAATGCATAGGGAGTAACACAAGATCTCAGTCTAAAACACACCCTATTAATTTTATGACATGCAGTGTTCATTGCTTCTGCCTAAAAACGTTTAGCAACCTCATTTGAAATAAGCATAGTCCTAGTTATTTCTATAAGAGATCTATTTTTGCGTTTGAATATCCCATTTTATTGGGGGGTGATGGGTGAAGAAAATTCATGAGTTATACCAACTTTGGAACAATATTTTGAAAAAGATGCATTCTCAAATTCTTTCTCATGATCAGACCTTATTCTACCTATACTCTCACCAAAATGAACACATAACTTTTTCGCAAGATTTTTAAAAGCTTTGAAAGCCTCAGATTTTTCTTTTAAAAATTCAACCCATGTAAAACGAGAAAAATCATCTACAATCACAAAAACATATCTCTTACCACCAAGGCTCTCAACTTCAAGTGGTCCCAAAAGGTCCATATGAAGGATTTTGAAACAATATGAGGTAGTGAGACTTTGTACTGTTGGATGTGGCACCCTGACTTGCTTCCCTTTCTAGAATGCCTCACAAACTAGAACGGTTTTAGTGTTGAGCTTAGGTAGTCCGATCACAACATCCTTTTTGACCAATCTTTCCAACATCTTGTAATTAACCACACCTCGGCATCACTCAGTTGGGACAGCTTGCAGAACATGTCGCCATTAATTTGGTAGCAGTTGTCGGAGGTCCTGTGACCAGTAAGGATGCAAGTTTTGCTCTCGTCATAAACTTCACATTTTTCATGAGTGAAACTAACACTGAAACCACCATCGCACAGTTGGCTAATGCTTATCAAGTTCGCAGTTAGGCCTTCAACAAGTAACACGTTCTCGAGCTTCGCAATACCAGGGACATGAAGAGTTCCTTGGCCAATGATTTGGCCATATGCACCTCCACCATACTTCACCTTTCCTCCATGAAATTTGACAATATTCGAGAGGAGATCTTCCGAGCCGGTCATGTGCTTAGAGCATCCACTAAAATCTTAGACACAATCTAGAAAACAAATCTAGAATCCTAATTCTAGTTCCCTAATATATTTTGGGCCCAAGAAAGGCAAATAACAAAATAAGGAAACTCCATAAATAAATTTCCCAACAGAAACATACTCAGCTGTCTCTAGTTTCCCGTCTCATGACATTGATGATAGAGAATCGCATTTCTCATAAGTGTTATAATCAAGTACTTGATCTAATCAAAGAGGATGTACCAAAAGACAACCATGTATCAGATAACTTCTATAATAGTAAGAAGTTATTGAGGGGTATGGACTTACCGATCAAGAAGATAAATTATTACCTAAATAATTGTATGATCTACTAGAGACACGATTCTGATCTGACCAATTTCATATTTTATAATCAACCTCGGTTTAAACACGCTAAGCAGGGAAAAGCAAAATGATAGAAGGCCAGCATTACATACAAGAAGATGTATTATTTTCTATTAACTCTTTATTTGCAAAGATTGTACGCTTCTACTGCAACTACAAAGGACATGAGGTGGCATGCAGAACACGTTGTTGACGATGGTGTCATGCGTCACCTATCAGATTCAGAGGCCTGGAAATATTTCAATCAAACTCATCTAGAGTTTGCTGCTGAAAGCCAAAATGTAAGATTGGGACTTTTCATAGATGGTTCTCAACCTTTTGGAAGTTTTGGGTGCAATATTTCTCATGGCCGATGATAATCACACCATAAAACTTTTCTTCATGGATGTGTATGAAAGAATAATACATGATTCTAAGTGTTCTTGTTCCAGGCCCCAAAAACCATAAGGATAAGTTGGATGTTTATGTACAGCCTCAAATCCAACTCCCACAGGCACAAGGGTTCATCCTTAATATAATCACGTTGATGTCAATCATAAGCATAGATTCAATCATTATGAGCCATTAATATTTGTTGCCCAAGTTGTGCAAGCTTAATACTGTCTGTATCCTAGTTGAAATGAGATAAGTTAGATTGGTTGGCAACGTGTAAAATTAAATCTATGTCAATAATAGATTTTATTGAGCATATGCTGAATGATCAATCCTTTCAAGATGTGTTATAAAAATGCACAATTCAATAAATCGGAGGATTTTGATTTCCAATTACATGACCATGTTGATAATGAATCGGATGAACTTGTCGATAAGGAAGAGGATAAGATAGAAGATAAGTTTTTTACCGATTAAGATATGGATGAAGATGAGTTTGATAATAACCGATATAGTAAAGTGTCACTTCAGGTTATAATGGAGTATAAAATGATCCATATATAATTTGAAGTACTTTTTAATTTATATACATTATTTTTTTTAGATGAGGGGTAGAGGTGGTCAACGTGGTGCTTCTCATGGCCCATCTTCAAGCCGTGCTTCTCTTCGTCCATCTTCCGATCGTGCTTCTCTTAGATAATACTCATAGTCACACCATTAGTTAGACGATGAAAAAGATATGATAGACTTATCTAGAGGGACTTCGCCTTTGACCATTCCGGGCTCCCCCTTCTGATGTCAGTACATCCATAAGTCTTGTGCCACCACGTCCTGATATGATCGACGTCCATGTTGTCGTCCTGAGGTAATTAACTTTAAATTAATGTTCAATTCTAATAAGTTCTCTATATTAGTATATTACTCTAATTAACCATAAGTCTTTTAAGCTGCGTAATTACTTGAAACAATTATCAACAATTATTTGAGGGATCCACGAGGCTCGTGTACACCCGATGGGTGGAAATACGAGAATATCCCTCAATCCCATTATAAGTTGTGGTGGCTCGATTTCCTGGTAATTAACTAATCTTTTCATTTGCAACACATGTATATATTTTAAGTTGTATTATTATCGTTTTTTTCTCTCTCTGACACTTATCACTTGCCCTAACATCACAACAATTCACAGCCACCAAACCAATGTTAGTTTATGTGCCTATAGATTAAAAGTTCAAAAAAAAAAAAAAACCACCAGCACATTAATCTGTAGGCCTCAATTTTATAGACATCCATTCACACAAATCAACTTATTTCTTCAAATGCTCAGATAACACAAATTCATATCAACTTCTCACAGATACACAATTATCTATCACAATTACACAAATACTCAGATAACTTATTTCTTCAAATGCTCAGATAACACAAATTCATATCAACTTCTCATAGATACACAATTATCTATCACAATTACACAAATACACAACAAGGAGCAAATCAATTGCAAAAGTAATTCGAAATTCCAAGGACATACTCGCTAGTGACGAAGCCAATAAATTCCGAAACACATTCCTACATAGTCTCTTTCACATCTTTAGCAATCTTCCCATTCGCAAGGATCCACTTCTTCATTATCCTGGCAATATTCGCGATCAGCAGAAACCTATCCTGCTCACGGACCCTGGAGCGAGGGCTCTGGTCGCCTCCACTTTCGTAGCTGCCAGCATCAGGGCTCCCCGGAGCCCCTTGCGACGATTGGGCATCCGCCATTGAATTGCAAAAAACCTGACAAATTCAACCAAACCCTAGGTTACCATTATTATAATACAGAGATTGAAATGCGGGAAACCTGTAGAGAGAGAGAGGGACCCAACTTGCAAGGGATTAAGTCGAATTTGTATTTTGGGTACGAGAGTAATATCGGAGGGTAGAGAAATGGGGGAGGAGACGACGACTGAGATTGAGAGATTGGTAAGTGGGGAATTGGGGCAAGAATGGGTTTTAGAGTAACGGGTGAAAGTGTGGGCCTGTGGTATAGTCATGAGTCCGGTGGAGGTGGCCGCCGCTCAAAGCGGTGGCGGAAGAAGGAAGGAGACGACGATCTGCATGGTGAGGAGAGCAGATTTTGCCAAGAAATGGAAAAAAATGAGTAAGGGTAGAGAGAGGCGAGAGTAAAATATAATTGGCGGGCTGAGTTTATTTATTGTATTTACCATTTTTTCAATATAATTTTTCACGTCGGTTATTTAAAAACCGTCGTGAAATACTATAAATCACTCGGTTTTTAAATAACCGACGTAAAAATATCACATATCACGTCGGTTTATTTATAAAACGACGTGAAAAACATTTTACGTCGGTTTTTAAAAAGCGACGTTAAATAGCCGACGTGAAATCCATATTTTGTAGTAGTGAATGATGAACATAGCAATATAGGCTACTATTCATTACCTGATAATGGGGTTTCGTGGTTTGATGTTGAGAGTGATTCGGTGAGAGAGGTATGTCTAATTTTAAAAGACCTGTTAATCTTTTTAATTTATATTTTAGTAATTAGACAAATCTCGCGAGTAGATTTTTTTAATTATACATCATAATTATACACAATAAGTGATTTTTTTTACAGGCAAAAATGTGTAATTTTTTTCTTTTTTGTAATTAGACAAAATTAGGAGTACCTTATTTTTTTAATTGTCCCTCAAAACTATACACAAGAAGTGATTATTAATTTTCTTGCATGTCAAAAAAAACTGAACAAAATATGTTGGACAATCTGTCTAATATTCAGCAATAGGTTCTCAAGCACATATTAACCAACATTTTTTTATATAGGACAAAATAAATCTTTACAAGAATAAGATTTAACTTTTACTTCATAATGCTGCTTCTAATTACATGATCGAACCTACAATTAATGTATATTGCAAATTTACAATTACATCTGTAATTCAATTTATCATTTGTCTAAGATCACTAAAATTCTTTTAGTTTTTTCAAGGTGGCCAACACCAATTGGATTCCCATAATGCAACAAAAGTTGTCTTAGTAAGATTCTGAATATTTTCACTTTTTTTTTCTCATAAATTTAAAGAAAGAATCACTTTTATAGTTCTGAACTTTTATATTATATTATTATATTATGTTATGTTTTGTTATTTATTTATTTATTATTACTAGTTTTAATTGAAGATTGATGTTAAAATAATATATTATTTAATCAATAGTGAGAGTAATGGGAATTCTGCATTTAGAAAAGATATTTTGACTATAAGGCTAATTTGACAATATGTAAATGTATACAAGATAGAATCTCTTTGCTTTGACTTCCGATAATCATTTTCTATGATTTTTTTGTTCAACAGTTTTATTATGTGTTATGGTTTTATGCTTGTGAAGTATACCGGTTCATACCTTAATGCCTAAAATGAGTTCATGTATTCATTTCATTGAATGAGATTCTTATCATTCAATCCGAGCTCCTATAAGACGATGAATCCTGGAAAAAGTACAACCACTTGCACAAGCAGCTTTGCCATAATTCTGTACTCAAATTAATATAGATATTTGATAGTTAAAACTTGGTTTATTTTTTTAAATTATTTTTCAATAGATAACTGATACAATTAATGGTAATAGCCATAACAATATAACACTTCTTATCATTTATGTTAAAATAGATGATGTCATTAGATAAAATCCTTTCTTTACCTAGCAGAAATAATCATATTTATTAAATATTAAAAACTTAATATCTTATTTAGTCAACTATGTGTGATAATTAAGTGTCTACGCTCGAGGCATCTTAAGATAATATGTATTTTGATGACAAATGTGGCATTTTGACATGATTTCTTTAATATTTTTGACTTTCAGGCTTTGCATTGATCTATATGGAAGATGAGCGTGATGCAGAGGATGCGATTAGGAAACTCAATAGATACAATTTGATGGAAAAGGACGCCAACTACGTGTTGAGTGGACTAAGGTATTTAGCAATTTTTCTTTGTTGCAATAAGAATGCGTAATTACAAAAAATAATTAAGTTGAAACAAAAATATACTTATGAAGGGATAGGCGTTGGACAACAAAACCTCAGGGTAATTTTTGTAATTTTAAGAGGTGAACCTTTTTTGTTTGGTGCGTTTAATTAGATCAAAAGTCAAGGGTTCTTTTTGATTTTCAAAATACTCACTCCCTTTAAGAAAAATTTATGTAAGAGCATCTTTAGTAATAAGTGAGGTTTATAAACCTCCTCTTATGGGTTTACACTACTAAATGACTAAGGTTAGTTTTTGAAAAAATAAAAAATAAAAACTGAGGGAAGTTGCACCTCACACCCTTTACCAAATTTTTACCCAATCTGATTGGCGTGTGAAACACACGTTTCTAAAGGCAAATGGAGGCAATGGAAGGATTGTTGCCACTGCCCCACCCCATGCCCTCCACCTTTTATTTCTATCTCCTTTTTTTTTTTTTTTTTTCCCGTTACCTTTTCTTTTCCTTTTTTTGTCTTTTCACATTCTTTTGAACGTTTTGTAGTGTGCATTAATTTTTCTTTTTATCATTTTTTATTTTCTTTATGTTTTTGTAAACTTTTTTATTTTTAATTACCATATACTTTTAGTGCTTTTATGTTTTATAAATATTTTTTTTTACCTAATTTGAAATTTTATAAAAATATTAACTACATATATGAATTATAAAATAAATAAATATAATGAATGAAATATTTATTGAAATATAAAATTATAAAATAATTGAAAATGGGTTGGCAGCTTCTATTTGTTCAAATTTTCTCGTCATAAACCTCACTATTCAGGTAACTTCTATTTGTTCTATTTTTCTTGACATGTTTAGTTTTATGCTAAATTCATTTTCTTCACATTTATTTTAGATTTTTTGGTTTTTTATTCAAATTCTCTCTCTCTCTCTCTCTCTCTCTCTCTCTCCTCTGTTTGTGTGTTTGTTTCTCTCATTCTCTGTTTAAATGAACACTTGGAATTGTTTTATTTAACAAGGAGTTAAACTGAAATGCGAGAATATGAGTATTTTCAAGAACCCATCGTGAGATTTCTTTATGCTTTCAATGTTTGGAGTCTGAATGCATGGAATAATATTTTTTGT
The DNA here is from genome assembly GCA_014905375.1 of Phtheirospermum japonicum. Lineage (NCBI taxonomy): Eukaryota > Viridiplantae > Streptophyta > Magnoliopsida > Lamiales > Orobanchaceae > Phtheirospermum > Phtheirospermum japonicum. The sequence goes on along the minus strand of BMAC01000805.1, from coordinate 223,484 downwards.
TTCTTTATGAATTTGTTTCTATGTAAACAATGGATTAACTTATTGACAGAGATATGGAAAATAACAACCTTGCAATCAAAGTACTCAGATAATGAAAGTAATGGCTCAAACATCTTAATGTGAAATTTAGAAGGTGCCTAATTGAATTTGCTAAAGTGTGTTTACTTGTACAACATGTTTAAAAAAAATTCAATATATGTCAATAATTTGTATTCAAAAGAGAGTTTTATCGCATATATATTGGAGAAATTTGTTCTCCCTATTTTCTCAGATGAAAGATGATTCATCTCATGTACTTGCTCAAAAAAGGAAGCTCTTAAAGAAGAGTCTGTTGTCAACTGGACAACAGTCTCTTTAAGCTACAACTACAGGTGGTGGATTTGGGGCATCTACATCAAACTCTGCTACCAGTGTAAGTAAAAGTAATGACGGAGAATCAATAAGCGAACATAGAAAATGTGAGTCTTTGGGCATTTATTGGCATGCTCATTTTCTTTTAAAACATGTCGGTGGATATGGTTAAATTTTATTGTTCTTTTTTTTTTTAATTCATAAGAAATTTTCGTTTGCGAATTTTTCTTTTGGGATTCAGGATGTAAATCTGTGAAAGATGAAACTACTTTGTTCGCAAAAAACGTGCTAAAAAATGCATCACCACAAATGGGTCATCACCTCCGTCTAGACCACTCAAGGGTTGTGCTTTTGCAAAAGGCAATATAGTGACACGTGATTTTATTTGTTGTAAATAATTTGTTCAAAAATTTTTTTTTTTTTTTATTTTCTTTATAAGTCAGATAATACATTTTTCTTTTCTCCTCTGTTAATTAATTGTGGTTATTACAGTAAGTTTTTGGCAATATAATATCCATCTACAAACTTATAACATTCTAATTTTATTTAATAAACCTCAATTTTTAGTTGGGCCAAGGAACATTGTATCACAGTAAATATATTAGTTAATTTTATTTAATAAACCTCAATTTTTAGTTGGGCCAAGGAACATTGTATCACAGATCTATTAGTTAACAGAGTAAGTTACTGTATATGCGTGTGTATATATATTGGAAAAATCGAGAAAATAGTTCGACAAGACTCTAGGTCCTCTCTTTACGTTTTTTCGGAAATCCAGAACTTCGAATTGGAAGCCCAATCCTTTGTCTCCTGTAATCTAGGTTCCGCATTTCACTCTCCACAATTAGATACACACCAATCTGCATCTGATTTTTCTTATTCCTGGGCGAATTTATTAGTTGTGTTTTCTGATCCGATGTGAGTTTGAGTTTCTTGATTATTGTAAATCTTTAATTTTGAGTTTTCATTATGGAAATTAGCCTGATTTGACGATTGAAGTTTTGCTTGTTGTTTGGATTTCATTGTAGTGTAGATCATGACGATTCCAGATTCATCGGGCTATAACTACATGCTGGAGAATGGGTCGATAGAATTGCCGTGCAAGCCGGAGGAAGAGAGAAGGATTGTTCAGGAATTGACTGCCAAGGCTGAGTCTAATTTGCGCGAGGGGAATTTGTATTACATAATTTCTAGCCGGTAAATTTATTTCTTTGTTTGATTGCTTCTTGCAGTTTATTGTATAAAATCCGTTTATTTCCTTATTTCTTTCCATGTCATGATTGTTCTTTTTCCCCCATTTTCGTTTCAATTGATGAAAGAGTGTATAATTTGTGCTGTTTATAAATCTCAATTTTTTTGTGTTTTTAAAACTTAGTTTAGTTCCATAGGAGATTATATTAGATTCTTGATTCATGTTCACGCCTCGAAGTGTGCATCATAATATTGTGTTTTTTAATCTCATTTATACGGAAAATATGTTATTATGTTGTTATTCAAGTATAATTGGCTTGCTATTTTATCTTAAAGAAGATCCATGTTGCAGATTATACAATTATCTTGTATCTGCTGTGTGAGCCATCAATGTTGGTACTTGGTAATCGGCTGAATTGTGCCAGTTCTTCGTTCACTATTTAAATGGCAGGCTACAAACTATTACTATTATTTTTAATTGAAGTAAAGCCTTTTTCTGAACATTATTGAGATTAGACTCTTTCTTTGGTTCCTGAAGAAGAGGCTGATGCACTTCCTTTAAGCAAGCTAATATATTGCCATTCTGCTTTCCGTGGTTATAGGAGCAAGATGAAAGTGAGAAACTGCAATAAATTTTTGGGACGTGAGAGACATCATTTGTTTGGTCTTTCACCGTTTTCATATTGGGCTGGTTGGTCTAGTATTTTAGTGGAGTGAGAGACATATCATTTGTTTGACAAGGATCTTATACATTAAAGGGTGGGTTTCAAAAATGAAAATCGAAGAATGTCCATTAATTAATTGTTATCAAGGCTTCTTGTGCTTTTAAAGATTTTGGATGTCTGGTAGACACCCTTATTTTAAGGGAGATTATTATAAACCCACATTTTAATGTGTGGTGTTGCTACTGATTCATGTTAATGTATATAGGCAACTTTCCCTGTGGTTGTATGATGGAAAGTTTAGTCTATTTGTCCATTAAAAAGCTTGTTTCTTTTTAATATCTAGACATTAAATGATTGTGCTGCTTTGTTACTTTTTTTAGGTGGTTCAGAGGCTGGCATAGGTACACTGGGCAAACAGAAGGTTCTTATCCATTTGAGGGTCATCCTATTATATCCCAATCTCTAGTACCATCAAATACAGAAGATAGGCCAGGAGTTATTGACAATGGTGATATAGTTGTAAATGGACGGGATAATAAGGATGATGACCCCCAGCTTCTCATAAATCTGGAAGAAGGTCGTGATTATGTCTTAGTTCCACACGAAGTTTGGGAGAAGCTTTCAAAATGGTAATTATTTTGTTTTATATAACATTTTTTTTTCGTTTCACATTTTATCAAATTGCCATTTCTGTTGCCAAAAGAAGGATTCAATTGTTTAAGAGGATTGTTTATTATCTTGAGGTTTCTTAGTTTAGTGCATTTCTCCATTCTCAAGACAAATGTCAAAGAAGTCTATTTGGTGATGCCACTTTCCGATGCTTTTAGAACATTGGAAACTGGCTCACTGAATAGTTGTATAACTGGGTTGTGGAGGTAGTTACAGCTCTTCACATGTTCCATTTTTTGAATATTGTATTACCGGGTCCTCAGGTACAAAGGAGGGCCAGCATTGCCGCGGAAGATGATTTCTGTTGGGGATCAACAAAAGCAATTTGTTGTGGAGGTTTTCCCCCTTTGTCTCAGGCTAATTGACTCTAGAGACCAGAGTGAAGTAACCATAAGACTAAGTAAAAAGGTACCATCACTTAAATACTTTGTGATTAGTTTAACATGTTGTGTGGTTGGTTTCCATTGAAGAATGATGTTTGTTCGTACACTTCTACTTTACATTGTAGGCGTTATTCCAATCACAATGCATGACAATAGCATATTTTATTTTATTTTTTCTTATTTATTTTTTCATGTAGAATTTGCCTTCAATACCTGCATCCTATGTAAGCTGTACTGTGTATTGTCCCTTATTCTTAGATTTATTGATGTCAAATTCTTTTGAATGTGCACTTGCCTTCATTAGATTTACATGGTATGTGTTTTTTGTCGCCCATGTGCATGCATTGAGGCTAGAGTTTTGTGAAGTAGTTATTATTATTATCATGATCATCATCGAAATCGTGCATGCGTATCAGCTTGATATGTAGTGCCAAAACAAACAGCTGTAGTATCCGTTGAAGAATATATACTTGAGGATATTTTTTTTCGCTGCTTTATTCTTCTCAAAGCTTTCTTTTTTAACGCATCTGAATTTGGAGCTGCTCTGTCTGATTTTCTGTTTCAGGCTTCCTTGCATGACCTCCATGTAAAAGCGTGCCAACTTAAAGGCTTACCATCCGAAAAGGTGTGATGGACAAATTATTTCATTATTACCTGTCTTGCGATCATGTTGAGAAGATCATGAATGTTCTTTTTCAAAATTTATACAGGCACGTATCTGGGACTACTTCAATAAGCAGAAACAAAGTATATTATTTTCATCTATCAAAACTCTGGAGGAGTCTAATTTGGCGATGGATCAAGACGTACGTTCATTCTGCCTTGTTTATTTGGCAGAAATACTTATGTTCTCTTCATCATCCTATTGTTTTATAGGGTTGTCTAATTCGTATATCTGCATTGGAAAATTATATCGCTGCTCTAACATAATGGTTATTCTAATTTTTGCTCTCTGTTTCTCCAATCCCTTGCTAATTGTATATCTCAATTATATATAAAAGGGTTAGTTATTTTTTGCCCCCCAAACTATTGCGTTTTTCATAGTTTACCATACAAACTATTATTTGTGACAAAGCGCCATACAAATTATGCGCGATTTGCAATTTGCCCCCTAAACCAGATTTTGTGGTCTTGTAATCAAAACTGGATGACGTGGCGCAACCGGATTGTGCCACATCATCCGGTTTTTGATTACAAAACCACAAACATTCCGGTCCAGGGGCAAATGTACGGCGGTTTGTCACAAATAATAGTTTGTATGGTAAACGGTGAAAAACGTAATAGTTCGGAGGGCAAAAAATAATTACCCCTTATATAATATATATGCAATTATAATTTTTTTTTCCCTTCACGGGCAGTGTTTGGATCTTGAATTTACGAAATTTAGCAGAATATAGCTGATGAGGAGTGCATTTTTATAGGCCGATAATTCCATCTTGTGTATTCCTATAAATAATTGGCATCATCATATATTGTTGAGTCAATAGAGGGAACCAACCTGGAGACTAAGCTTTTAACGAGATATTTCCTTTTGAAAACTACTGGAAAGTCGTTAATTTGTATCCTCCCAAAATCCACTTTGTTTTTATTTGAAGGCTCTTTAGCATCTCTATTCGGTGTTTTTCTTAGTCGCTTCTGTATGAAATCGCATGCTGCCGTGTTTTGAATACTTTTTCGTGGCTTTTATAGATTCTTCTTGAGGTGTCAACTAATAATTTTGGTATGGACTCGACGGGGAATGGCTTAGCGCTGGTTCCGGTGGAACCAATGAGAACATCTTTTTCAATTGCTGGTGGCCCTACTATGTCTAATGGTAATTCAACTGGTCATAGTTCCAACATATACCAAATTAGTACTTCTACTTCCACATATGGAGATATGGAAAATGGATACGATGGTTTGAAGCCTGTAACAAGAGCAGATAGGGGAGGTTTGGCAGGATTGCAAAACTTGGGGAACACCTGCTTCATGAATAGCGCTGTTCAGTGTTTAGTTCATACACCAAATCTGGCTGAGTACTTCTTGCAAGATTACACTCATGAGATCAACAGACAAAACCCTTTAGGAATGCACGTAGGTGCTTTGTTCTACCTGTTGTGCTAGATTTCATGATGTAGGATATTGTGATCTCTTGAGGCAAGTGTCGTAATGAATTATATCTTCTTTCAGGGGGAACTTGCGATTGCATTTGGAGAACTATTGAGGAAACTCTGGTTGTCTGGACGAACTCCAGTTGCCCCTCGTGTTTTTAAGGGGAAGCTTGCTCGTTTTGCTCCCCAGTTTAGTGGGTATAACCAGCATGATTCTCAGGTTGTTTTTTTTTTCACGTAAATAGAAACGTTAAGTGATATATGCAGTTGCATACTAATCTTTTCTTCTTGCATGCTAGTCTGCGCAGAACATTAGTTTTTCTTTGCCCTTTGTTATTTTATGATTCTTAAGTCCAATATGTTGTGATTCTTTTTCCCAATATGTTTCGAAGACTGATTTACAATTTGACCTCAGGAGCTCCTTGCGTTTTTGCTCGATGGGCTGCATGAAGATTTAAACCGTGTTAAGCAGAAACCATATTTTGAAACAGAGGATTCTGATGGTCGACCTGATGAGGAAGTAGCTGATGAGTTTTGGAGATATCACAAGGCCAGAAATGATTCAGTAATTGTCGATATTTGCCAGGTGAATAGCTTGTCATGTGCATGTTTCACTTGTATGAAAAGATACTTCCACCTCCAAGCTTTATAAACTATATTTGTGTTTGCATGAGTTTTTCAAAGGCATTATTTTTGGAAAGAATAGGTATTTGTTTTAGTCGTAAATTTGTTAGATTTTGGGCATATCAGTATCGCATAATAGTTGTTAAATCCCCTAGGTGCAAAGGCTCTCTGGGGCATTGGCGCATCACGTACCTTATTAAAATGAGGCACGATGCAATTTTCAGTATGTATTACTAGTATTATTAATTTATAATTGGTAGATTTATGAATTGAAGGTATGACTTCCATTTCTTTCTAATAATTTCTGTATAATAACTTCATTTCTTAAATTTTGTTGAGAATTTTGCTCTTAAATTTTTATTGTCTCCAAGTATCTGTTGTGTTGACCTCTGTCCAATGTGAGAATAATTTTTCAGGGTCAATACAAATCGACGCTGGTCTGCCCTGTTTGCGACAAGATTTCAATAACTTTTGATCCGTTCATGTATCTCTCGTTGCCTCTTCCTTCAACCGCTACTCGGTCAATGACAATAACAGTGTTTTATGGTGATGGAGGTGGCCTTCCTATGCCATTCACTGTCACCCTTTTGAAGCAAGGATGCTGCAAAGATCTTAACCAGGCTTTGGGCGTTGCCTGCTGCTTACGTAGTGATGAATACTTGCTCTTTGCTGAGGTAGATATTATTTGCGTTTATTTATCTGTAGATGTTGTTTGTCAAAGTCTTGCATTGTATATTTGTACCCCAGTTTCCGTGAAGCCTCGGGCCTTTATCGTAGGTCTATGAACATCGGATATATCGGTACCTGGAAAATCCATCAGAACCCTTGGCTTCAATTAAGGATGAAGAACATATTGTTGCCTACAGGCTCCCCAAAAGAGAGGCAGATATAACAAGACTAGAGATATGCCATCGATACCAAGAAACGTGAGTTTTTGCTTTTTTGCCAGCTTTCATTGTTTTATTTCTGTACTTGAAATATAAGATCATAAAGTAGTTTTACTTTTGTATGTTTGTCTAGATATTTTGATGAATTTTGATAATAAGCATGGATTTTACATTGATGGCATATTGTAATTACCTTTTTTTGTTCCTGAAAAATCCTAATTAAACGAGTTGTGTACATAGTTTGTAACTATTATTCAGATTATTTGAATGACAATATTGCTACCTTGATAGTGTTTGTGGCCATAGTGTTATAGTTTTCGGAGAAGTAAGAAAACAACTGTTTTAACTTGTTTGAAGCATTCATCGCATTTCTAGCTGGTGATGGGTGATCAGACCCGACTCGTGTGAAAACTTACCGTGCAAAATAATGTCACCTTTTAAATTTGTTATTTAATTTTCAATTATTGATTAGCTTGTTGACCATGCCAGCATTTTTTTTTCATCAGAGAACGGAAGCTTTTCCTAACACCATTAGTCACTTTCTTGGAGGATCTACAATATGGAGTTGATATCGATCTTGCTGTAAACAGAATGCTTTCCCCTCTAAGAAGGAAAGCATTTTTGACTTCCACTTTAATCCATAGTAGTGGAGAAAGCAGCTTTGGTAATAATGCAATGGATGAGCAACTGAACAGCTCTGGCACCCAGTTGGAACAATCAACTGAAGAAATAGAGCCAGAGGGAATTTCGAGTGGCGAGTTATCATTCCGGCTCTGCCTTACTGATGACAGGGGTTATGGTTGCAGGCCTATAGTGAAGGACTCACCCATAAAGCCTGGTCGTATACTTAAAGTCATGCTGGACTGGACTGAAAAAGAACAAGAGCTATATGACTCAAGTTATTTAAAGGATCTTCCTGAGGTGTATAAGTCTGGGATTCTAGCGAAGAAAACCAAACAGGAGGCCATCTCTCTATTTTCATGTTTGGATGCGTTTCTGAAAGAGGAGCCCCTAGGTCCTGATGATATGTGGTGTGTATGGTAGCATATGTTTTTCAAATATTTTGAGTTTGTTGTGAACATAAATTGAGTTTTCTTACCTATTCTCACGATCTTAAGTTAAATGAATGAAGGTATTGTCCTCGATGCAAGGAACATAGACAAGCAAGTAAAAAGTTGGATTTATGGAGGTTGCCAGATATACTTGTCTTTCACTTGAAGAGATTCTCTTATAGCAGATGGCTGAAGAACAAACTCGACACATTTGTCAACTTTCCTATTCATAATCTTGATTTGAGCAGATACGTGAAGAGTGAGGGCGCAACCGACGGCGTAAATGTCTATGAGCTGTATGCCATCAGCAACCACTATGGGGGCCTCGGTGGCGGTCACTATTCTGCTTATTGCAAGGTAATTATTCTGAGCTGCATGCGGTTAATCATGTCTACATGTTTGTATTCATCTCTCGTGTATTTTGGTAGGAAGGCTGCTGGGAATCCTGTAGTTAATTATTCGCACTGCACTTTCATCTCATTCAAGTCTTGTGATGTGCCCTTTTTTTTTTTTCCATATAATATTAGCGGTTCACTGCAACCAAGGGGGTGGTTGTATGTAAGAAATTGATTTGGGTGGAAAGGTTAGCTATGGAATGAAGATGATAAATGAATTGTATAAACATAAAATTTTTGATGCTTGTTATAAAAAATGAAGTCCAAGTGTAGCATTAAGCTGACAATCACTAGATTTATCAACTTATGTTCGAAGTTGAGCACATCTGGTACTAAATTGACACCCAAAATATAAATACTCCCAACCACATACCAATACCCACATACCACTGCTTAAAGCTTATCATGCCTGCATTGACTGCCAGTATATTAGCCTCTTGTTTCATTACATAATTTGGATTTATTCCATTTTCTTGCAGTTAATTGATGAGAACAGATGGTATCATTTTGATGATTCTCACGTTTCGCCCGTCAGCGAATCTGAAATTAAGACATCTGCAGCTTATGTTTTGTTCTATCGTCGAGTTAAACCTATAGCCAGTGGAACTGGGGGCGAGTTGTCAGACGGTCAAAGAGCTTCTTGATATTTGATGTTAAATTTGCTCCTCTCGGATATGGTCTTCCCATGCTATGGGGGTTTTGGCTGTGGCATGGCCTTTTTGCTCAACACTGAAATTATTGGTGACAGTTTTTAATGGATGAGAGAAGATTGAGTGGACTCAATGGCAATAGCAATAAACTCACTGAAAGGGAGCGCTGCCGGATGAGAGGACCTTGGATGTTTAACAAGAAATGCTATGTATTATTTAATGTTATATTTTTTGTAGGAATTTTTTTTGGATGACAATGAGTTATATTTTGAAATGGTGTCTCATTTACTTGTGTGGAGCTTAATGACTTACCGCTAATGTTGTATCGATTTGTTGGGTATCTGCTTCATTTGGATTTGTTAGATTAACCTAGGGACTGCGAGCTAAAATTTTAAAGCACTCACTTGATGAGCGAGCTATTGGATGTGTGTATATGATTATGGCCAATTCTATGCACACGACACTTTTCTAGCCCCACCCGTATTAACTGTATTTACAATAATACCATTTCTGAATTGTCCTATATACCCTTATTAGATTTCTACACGTCTTTATTCATCTCAATTGTTACACAACTTTTTCTTCAAACATTTCCAAACCTTAATTGTTCAAACAAAATAAAAAGATCAATAATGACTGATTAAAAGATAATAGAACTAATACAATTATTTATTCTTTTTTGTTCGATTATTTTATTGTTTCGCATCCCTATTGTTAGTTTTTGTTCAAAATTTCATAAAATTGCTCACAACTTTTTCAGCTCTGGTCTATTGTTAATTCAGTTAATTTTCGGTTAGTAGTGCTCGATATACCCAATAATTTTAGCCACTAGTGCTTGAAATTTCGCAGATAGTTTCGGCCAATACTGCTTGAAAATTTGCTAGATAATTTTCAGCTGGTCGGGACTTTCTATATCGGTTTTTGAACCGATTTGTAAATTGATTTGGTACCTATGAAATCGATATAGAAAGTAGTGACGGATTACAAATGAGAATTTTCGATGGCCATTGATCGAAATATTAAGCAAATTTTGGCCAATTATGATCGAGATATTGACATTTTTTCAATAGACCAGAACCGAATTCTTTAACAATTTTCGTTGCCTTTCTGTCGAAATGGTCACACAAATAGGCGAATCAGCACCAAAAAAACCCAAAAGAATCTGTGTGTTGACCAAAAGTGATTCGAAACTTAGTTTTCCAAAATCAAAATTTATAGCTACACTTTGTTTTTCATATTAATAACAACTTAATTGAACCTAAAACTATGTTTATACTGTTTGACATAAAATCCATGATTTTCAGTGGGTGGCGGGTGCTCTATTCCTCTCGTCAGGCAGCTCGCGTAAATGTGAGTGTTTCTTTTTTTCTTTTTTTTTTTGGTTGATAATGGGAATAGTAAGAAATTGTTGGGTGGGTTGGGAAAACACTAATTGGAGATCGATGGTATTTTAAGGTAATTCAACCTTGATGTAGTTGAAAAACAAAAAAAGAGAAAAAGAACAAAAGAAAGAAATCATATGAGTACATTAGTATACGTGTGCAACTAGTAAAGTGTCGGTTGTGGATATAATCAACCTATAATTATATTGAATATAGGAGCAATTGTCAATTATTCGAATAAAGAATATTAATTTGACAACTAATCCAAGTAATTTCACAGCTTACAAATTGCTGCAAATGTAAATATACAAAGACAAGTTTGTCTATATTAATAATAATATTATTATTATTATTGTTGTTATTATTATTATTATTATTATTATTATTATTTTCACTATCACCATTTTCACCGATCTCCCATGCTTTCGCACCCCAGCGTCTGTAGGAAAAAGAAATTTCGGTAAGATTATATCGAATATAGGAGATTTTGTCAATTAGCCGAATAAGAAACATTAATTTGACAATTAATCCAAGTAATTTCACAGCTTACCATTTACTGCAAATGTAAATATACAAAGACAAGTTTGTCTATATTAATAATAATAATATTGTTATTATCATTATTATTATTTTCACTATCACCAGTTTCACTGGTCTCCCCATGCTTTGGCACCCCAACGTCGGCAGTATAATAATAATAATAATAATAATAATAATAATTATTATTATTATTATTATTATTATTATTATTATAGTTATAATATTGTTATTATTATTATCTTCACTATCACCATTTTCGCTGGTGCGTAGGAAAATGAAATTTCGGTAAGACTCCTCCCCAAACTTCAATCGAAGAGAAGCAAATGAAAGGCTTTCATGAAAATTCTCGTAATAAAGTAAAAAATTCTTATTATTTGTATCAAGTAAGATTCCTCTCCCTCCAGTCATAAAAATTCTCGTAATAAAGTAAGAAATTCTTATTATTTGTATTAAGCAAGACTCCTCTCCCCCTCCCCTATTTTCTTTTCTAATTATTAAGTAAGATAAGAACTTTCTTATTAATTAGTTGTATAAAGTAAGTTTTTTTTTCTTGCCTTAGTTTTCCAATGAACAAATAAGAAATCTCTTATTTGAATTACTTTAGAAATACATGACAATATGTGTGTAATAAAATAAGACAAATTTTATTATTTGTATTAAGTAAAAAATAAATGACAACATTTTGCTATTAGTAAGAACTCTTTGGCCAAAAAAAAAAAAAAATGTAATAAGTAAGAAATGCATAACAACATCTGCATATCAAATAAAAAATTCTTACTTTTAGTTTAGAATATTTTCTATTAAGTAAGATCTTTTTTGGAAAAAAAGTAAAATAAAAAAAGAAACTGTATGTATTAAGAAAGGAATACATAACAATATCGATAAACACGGGTTTCTTCATGGATTCTAGGGCTCATCATGCGATTATTTATTCATAATTTTTTGCATTGACAACTCGAATGATGTACGTTTTATATTATTTGGAAGTGGTTACATGTTTACTCGTTTTATAAGATTTTAATGGAAAAAGTGGCATCATTGGAATACATTAAGCATGAACAAGTGCAAGAGGTTGAAAGCTCGGTGTTCGGGTAAGAGGAGGTCCGGAGTTCAACGGGCCCAAAAATGGAGTCTTCCCACGAAGAATTCAAATCCAGCGATCAACAGTCAACATCACGGTCTGCGTCTCGACCGCGATGTTAACCACAAAATCCAATAGTAGACGTGTCACGGTTTGTGTCTCAACCACAAAACATCCCAGAACAGAGAGCCATATTCATGTCCAAGAGTCGTGGTTCACATCACGACCACGACATTTTCTACGAAGCATCTAGGAGCATACAATTTACATTGATTTTGAATTTATTGCTTTTTTTTTCCTGCTTTGATTATAAAGAGGAGTGCAGAGATTTGACCCTATACAGAAAAGGAGGGTTGGAGAACACTAAAAATACACCAAGTGAGACCAAAAACGGTGGATTGAGCAAAGCTTGGACGAAGAACACGAAAAATAAGAGATTAATCCAGAATTTTCAGGTTTAATCTTGTATTTTGAATTCGTGTTTCCATTATGATTATTCTGTGACATGTTTTGATATTTAAATTATTATGTCTAGATAATTCGTTAATATTTTGGGCTAGAAACGAGGAGTTTTTTGATGTTATTGATTTTCATTAATCGAGCATGATCTTTTCATTACTTTTGTATTCTTGATTTATTAAATTTATTTCATAATTTGTTAATCATCTTTTATGATTGTATAGTTTTAATAAATTGACTCGAGATATGAGATTTATTATTAGACTTTTGAATGAAAAACACGTTGATTAATAAAATTGAGAGATTTGATATTAAACATGAAGTCAAGAAATCTTTTAAACCTTTTGCAATTATAAGTGTAATTTCAAATAGAAATATTATTTTATGCTTATGATCTACGGTTTAATAACTTCTATAGAAGGATTATAATATTTGTGGGATTAACATATAATGAACTGAATCGGAAACAAATACTTGATTACTTGGAACGAGACTTCATTGAATAACTCATCCAATCGAACCCCTAGAATTTATTCTTCTAAGTGTTGATCGTATTTTCTTGACATTTATTTTGAAATTGATTGGTTTGATGAACTTTTAGTTATGTTATTATACTTTTATAATATTTTAGTTTCTAAATCTTGATCAATCAAAACCACTTATTCTTTGATTAGTTTAAATAAAATTAAATCATCAAAATTATATCACTCGTTAATCTCATATATTTTGATCCTTGTGGATTATGACCTTACTCGTCGTATCTTACATTTACACTGTACACTTACGGTTATATATCAAATAAAATAGTGAACAAACATTCACGCATCAAGTAAAAATTCTTTGTCCTAAAAAAGAATTGTATGTATTAGTTAAGAAATTCACGACAACACTTACACACCAAGCAAGAAATATTTGCAATCAAGTAAAAAAATATTCCAGCCATCAAGTACGAATTCCCCGAACATTAAGTGAGAATTTCTTTGTTACAAAAAAAAAGGCCAAAAAATTTTCTGGCTAGTTACACCCAACAGACAGGCGGCAGTGCGGCGCCGCTAACAGATTGGTAGCTGGTGGCAGGGTAACCACCCTGCTGCACATATTGTTGTTGTTTTGTTACTTTATTTTTTCCAAAGTAAGGGGTTTTTGATCTTTTTATATTATAAGTATAAATAATTAACCATAATGAGAGAGTATATTACTTAAAATTAGATCATGGATTAATTGACTATTTCTCAAGTTTATGGAGGACTTTTTGAAAATTATTTATAAAAATATGTAAGGTTAGGTTCACACTGAACCATCCTTGGTGTGAATTAGAACCAAACACTATTTTACATCATATGTACTGCTATTTTTAGTCATGTAGGTTTTCATATGTAACATTATGTATTCTTAAGGGTATATTTCATAGCATTTTTAAGTCTACTCATATGCTTTTGGAAAATATTAACATTTTCTTGTTTTTGTTGTTTTTCATAGTAAAACGATAGGGTTTTGAGCCTTCTTGGAGCAAGAGTATTGGCAAACCCAAGTTAGGAAACCAAGGGATGCACGAGGATGAATGAATGAAGAAATGAAGTTGAAATAAACTTCAAAACGTGGAAATTTGAGGCATACAAGTAAAAGGAAAGAAGACAACAATATGGTAATTTCTGCCCATAAGATAGCTCTGTAGTAGTTTTTGTATTTGAGGCATAACTTTATCATATTACATCCAATTAAGATGATTCAAGCGGCTGCAGAAAGATAAGAATTACGAATCATTTGAAGATACCTAAGACTAATTCGGTCATTTGGAGGGAAACAAATCAATGTGTTTCATACAGTGCAGTAGGGAGATACACCAGAGCTGGCACCTGAGGTGTTGGTCTGGTACGGCGACAGAATACTTAAAACATGCGGATTTTAGTTTAAAACCTTAAGACAAGTCATATAAATATCTCACTCATATTCACATGAAAATATCACATGATATCACACAATATATAATTCAAGGAGGCTAGAGGCCAAGTCTTGAGTGCAAGAACTTGAGAGACTTAGCCCGAGGAGCAGGAGGCAAAGGAAATGAACACCATCCATGAGAACAGATGATGGAGGCCAAAATGAATCATCCAATCCCCAATGGTTATATCTATCTTTTTGTACATTTCATTTAGTTTGGACATGTGTTATTCAATTTTTTTTATGTGTTTTGTTATAACCATGTCTGGCTAGATTCTTTGATTCCGGACATGGGATAGGTTGATGACATTTATTTCTTAATAATATTTTAATTGATGTTTTACATCTAGTTGTCTAAGTTTATGTTTTGTTTGAATATCTTGACTTGAATGCATGTTTAGATAGTTGCAAATATTCACACATGTTAGAAACATTGTCTTGAAATAAGAATCGATGGACAATGTTAGGCAGATATATATTTGACATGAATCATGAAATCATTAATCTTGTGATCTTTTGGGAGTTGAATCACATGTTCTGAGTTTCGAGAGGACAATCTCATGTATTTCAATCAACGTATCTAGGATATATATATATATATATATATATATATATATATATATATATATATATATATATATATATATATATATAGAGAGAGAGAGAGAGAGAGAGAGAGAGAGAGAAGATGATATAAGCATTTTCTTTATAAAATAGTGTGTTGATTAGAGTAGATTTGTCCTTATTTTTATTAGCTTTTTAGTTCGTTTTTCTATTTGTTTTTGGTATAAGTTGGACGATTTAAGCTTAATCTCGTATTTTTATAATTCCAGCTTATTTTACCGCATTTTGATCGTAATTGATGCAAGTAGGTGATATTTCGTTGTTTTTCACCTTACAGCTAAGTAACCGGAAGAGTTTAACGCGTAATAGACGAGGTTCAATGTTCAAGAAGTGAAGAACAAGCTTTCCGGTGAAACGAGTAGCAAAAGATCGAGAATTTGAGACAGACGTGCAGTCGCGTCGACTGACGCGACCGTCGACGCACCGTTGACGCGAGCCATGTCAGCGAGTCATGACCGCGTCAGTCGATGCTCCGTTGACGCTACTTGCTGAAGCGTCGATGTCGACGCACCAAGGTCGACGCAACGTCGACGCTAGCTGCTGAAGCGTCGATGTCGACGCACCCCGTCGACGCACCCCGTCGACGTACCCGCCCAACCGACACGCACACCTGCCGACCAAGTCTGCCGAGTCCTGCCAATCACCAGCGCGCGTCAGTCGACGCTCCGTCGATGCACCGTCGACGCGACGGCCCAGCATTCGGATTTTAGGGTTTCTTATGCGCCAAGTCATGCAAAATCTATATAAACCCTTATTATTTCGGATTTTAAGAAGAACATACGACCCCCTAGGGTATTTTAGCTGATAATAACAATTATCCCACATCTCATAATGAGACTTGAAGACGGGGATCAAGGATCGAAGAACAACGCGTCCAAAACATCGAATTCGCGTTCGGGATTCAATCTTCACCCAAGATCGACGTGCAACTCCGGAATAGCTGGAGACTTCTACTGCTTTTATTAGATTCAATAAGTATTCTAAACCCTTAGTTAATTTATTAGTTAATTTCTAGTTTAATTCTTAGTTTAATTCTTAGTTAATGCTAGAACTAGTTTAATTAGCTTAATCGTTTATGTTTGTTATTGGATATTGGTTAATTTAGTTGATTTATGCGATTTGATTTATGCTTAGTTATTCGTTAATCTTAGATTATTATGATTCATTGCTTAGTGGTAATTTCTTATGCTCATGCTCTTAGATTCGTTAATTAGTTTTAATCTTTGGTTGCGTATTATTGATAGATTATTTATTGCTCATAGTTGATAATCTAGTTAGAGTAATTAGTTTAATTATCGCCTTAGTTGATAATGACCGAATCAATCTTTTTAAAACCCCAAATGTATATGTATGTTATTCYRWKTTYAGAAAAYRATCCGAAAGACCGAACAGTTGTTTCCTCGAGAGATACGACTCGAGTCAAACTCATCACCCTACAGTTACCTCGTACACTTGCGAGCAAACTGACGTGCTTTTAAATTAATTATTAAAAACGGGGTGCACAAAAGTTTGAGTCATGTGTATAAAACTCATTTATATGTGAAGTTATCAATCAAAACCATTATCTTTGAATCATTTCCATCCCCCATTTATCTCCTCATTTTATATGTTTATTTATTTTAGCTCTAGATATTCAACCATCATTACACTACAAAAGAAAATATAAATGTTGATGAAAATAACTGTAGGCAAACCCATCAGTATATGGGTTATCGACAACATGACTGATGGTTTGTTCCAATGACATTTGCATTGTCAATAACACAATACCGATGGGCTACTCGTACCCATCAGCATTTTATCGACGAGTTTCCGACGAGTCATCCCAGTCGAGATACCCCTTGGCCGCTGATTGATTACCCGTCAACATAAATTGATGGACTGCCAATGGGAAGAGGCCATCAGTAATTTGTCAATGAGTAGGTGGCGTCAGTGATTGCTGATGAGTTGTGATCGTCGACATTTATCGACGTCGGACAACCCATCGGTATTTTCATATTTTTGAAAATACCAACGATGACCTGCCCATCGATATTTTTACTTTTTAAGTTATATTTTTTTATTATACATGTTCGTATTTACATTACATGTTCATATTTTGGAGATGACAAATTTTAATTCAAACATCATCCATAAAATTCTGAAATGTATTAGTACGGTTTACATCAAATATCAAACAAAAAGATTCACTACAAAATGTTTCTTAATATCGAACACGACTGCTCTACTGTAAGATCAGATGGACGTTGCAGAGGTCGAGGCTGAGCTCCATTGCTGCGGCTATAGATCTCTAGTCAGCCTCGTGCATGCACCTCATGGAGCTCTTGGAGCTTCTCTAAATGGCCCTGCACTCTTTGAGCCTCAACTGGACTCTTAAAAGTCTGTAGTTGTTTTTAGAGCTCCGTGGCACAACTATCGGGATGAGAGGAAGCACAACCATATTTGGAAATATTTGAAGCCACAAGTCACCCAAAACATCCCATTCCAATACATCGACACATCCCCACCCCGATGATACCTAGATAGACCTCATCCTTGTCAATGTCATCCGGGTCCTGTGACGCCTCACTCTCTCCTCCAAACTTCTCTAATACTCCGCCTAGAATACTTTGGCTGCTATATATATATATATATATATATATATATGTGTGTGTGTGTGTGTGTGTGTGTGTGTGTGTGTGTATGTGTTTTCTTTTTGTGTGTGTGTATGTATCGATATCTATATCTATATAAATATATACTTACAGATGTAGGCTCTTCTATGAGGTCAGTAAGTGTGTCGTCGAATCTCTGGTGCATAGTTACAAAAACCTCATACATAATGGGTTCACTGCCCCTTTCCCCACACTGTATTCAATATTTAATAAATATTTTAACATTAATTATCAAGTAATTAATTATTTACAAGGCGAATTTACAAACATAAATATAAACTTACTTATGAGTTCACGTGCATGACTAACCAAAGAGTGAGACCCATCTTTGTGATTCAATATCCTAGTACCAGTGTTCTTGGTCTTGCTCATCCTATTCTTGCTCGCCTGCTTGAGCCTCGTCTTATTCTTGGGCTTATCCCACTCTTCTTGCCATCTCATTTATATTTCCTCACCTACGCATGTGGGCCACGCCCCCTTAGAATCCCACTTCTGCTTCCACTCGTTGATGCGGTTTGACCACTTAGAACCCATAGTGTCATAAAAGACATCATTCACACTGTTCTTAGCATATAACTCGAGTCCCAATAATATTGTTTCTACAAAAACAATACAATTTAATACAAAACTATTAGATAATCAATGGAGATGATTTGCTATGGGCTATGGCAACTTTAGGTTTCGGAGATTACCTTGATCCTCTTACGGCATACCTGGCTAGGTACAAGGAGGTAATTGTCTCATTTTTTGTACTTTCTTACTTTTGATCGACCGTCTTTTGTTTGGAATAAACTGTTTGATTATTATTATTATATTTCTATGGTTTTGCAACTGAGTGAAGTTTTGTTTTTTTGGGATTGGTTGTCTTGAAAAACTATTGACTTGCTAGATGGAGGTGAGTTTATCGATTTATATATTTTCTATACATTATTTTATTTCATTATCATTATTATATTTAAATTTGAACCTTTATTAATGTTTCTGAACAGGGTGATACGAAGCTTGTTGTGGACAAGCTTGCTGAAGAGTTGGACGCAGAGAACTAGGCCTAGGCTAGCCTGCTTTTATATATCTTCTGCTCTGTTCATAGATAAATTTGTTTGTTTTGCCTGTGTGGCTGGTCTATCTTTTGCACTCTTGCCTGTAACCGAATAATTTTTTCGTTTAATGACTTTTGTTCTTAGGGTTTCCTGGTGTTAAGGAAACCCTAGTATTATTTCGTTACAAATCACGTGCAACTGCTTTCTTTATATACGTGCTTCATACTTACGCATTCTATTTTCATTATGGCTTCCTCTTTTTTGCTTGAAGAAATTGATATTGTAAAGAGAAAGAACCTCTCACTTTTCGCTGAGAACTTCAAACTTTTTGACAAACTCTTTGTTCTCCGGGAGAAAATTTCCCAAGTGTGCCATCTCTTGGAAAGGAAGAGGCAGAAAAAATGTTATTACAAGCGTGAATGGGCTGAGCTCCGCCAACTCAAACGCCAGCTGGAGGAGGAAAATGCTGATCTAGTTGAATCGGTAGGTCGGCTGACCACCATCACTAGCGAGGCTCATGCTATTTCCGGGTGGGTAGGTATCGTCAGTGCCTCCATGAAATTGAGCGAGAGTTGTGGCGTATTCGCCGGATTTTGTCCTCTTATAAGAAGGCTTCTTGCCATGGATGGTTTTTAAATTCTGCTCTTGATGTATTTTCCCAGATTTCTGTTGTTTTCATGAGCATTTCTGTTTTCTGTTTCTTGCACTTTTAATTAAACTCGCCAGGTTTTGCTATAAAAAGTGGTGTAAGTATTTTCCATTTCATGTAATTCTAACCTTGGTTTTTAATGAATGATCTTTTCCAGGCAGAAAATCATTGTTGATAGTTTGATCTGGCTCCTCAGGGTAGCCTATAGCCAATCCCGGCTGTACTGACAATTGGGTCAGGAAATTCGGGGTATCCGCTCTTAGCCAATCCTGTTTTCACTGTCAATCAGGTCAGGAACATTGGGGCATCCGCCCTTAGCCAATCCTTGCTTTACTGACAATCAGGTCAGGAAAATTGGGGCATCCGCCCTTAGCCAATCCTGGCTTTACTGACAATCAGGTCTGGAAAATTGGGGCATCTGCCCTTAGCCAATCCTGGCTTTACTGACAATCAGGTCAGGAAAATTGGGGCATCCGCCCTTAGCCAATCCTGGCTTTACTGACAATCAGGTCTTGAAAATTGGGGCATCTGCCCTTAGCCAATCCTGGCTTTATTGACAATCATGTCAGGAAAATTGGGGCATCCACCCTTAGCTAGTCTTTGATTTACTGACAATCAGGTCAGGAAAATTGGGGCATCCGCCCTTAGCCAATCCTGGATTTACTGACAATCAGGTCAGGAAAATTGGGGCATTCGCCCTTAGCCAGTCCGGGCTTTACTAACAATCAGGTGAGAAAAATTGGGGCATCCGCCCTTAGCCAATCCTGACTTTACTGACAATCAGGTCAGGAAAATTGGGGCATCCGCCCTTAGCTAATTCTGGCTTTTACTGACAATTAGGACAAAAAATTTGGGGCATCCGCCCTTATCCAATCCTGGACAATCAGTTCAGGAAAATTGGGGCATCCGCCCTTAGCCAATACCGGCTTTTAAAATTTTATTTACCATTAGGTCAGCTTGTAATATGAATAAACCCAAATCATCTTTATATAAAATAGCGTTACACATAGTATTTTTCGTAAATTTGATACATTCCACGCTCTGGGTACTCCGACTCCATCCATTTGTTCTAACTCATAGGCTCCGCCTACAAGAACTCTTGTGATCTTGAATGGTCCTTGCCACGTGACGTCCAGTTTTCCTTTGGTTTTTCCCAGGCCAGCTCTGCGCAATACCAGATCTCCCACTTGGAAACTTCTTTTCAATACTTTTTTGTTGTATGTCGCTCGAACTCGTCCTCTCATGTGTTCCATCCTAACAGCAGCACGTTCTCTCTTTTCCTCAACCAAACCCAGTGCATCCTGTATTAATAATTCATTCTGATCCGTATCGAAGCTTTGGATTCGGTGGGTTTCTAGACTTATTTCAGCGGGGATAACAACATCCATGCCATACACCAGGCTAAATGGGGTTTCTCCAGTACTTTCCTTGGGGTTAGTGCGATAGGCCCAAAGAATTGAACTGAGCTCTTCTACCTATTTGCCACCCGACCTCTCAAGGTGTGCTTTAATCACTTGGACCAAAATGCTATTGGTCACCTCAACTTGACCATTTGTCTGAGGATGATAGACAGATGTGAAGTGTTGGTCTATCTTCATCTTGGTGCACCAGGCTCTGATCTTAGCTCCCATAAACTGTGTGTCATTATCGAAGACCAGGATCCTTGGAGTGCCAAAACGACATACTATGTGTTTCCACAGAAATCCCATCACCGCATCCTCAATAATTTTTGCCAAGGCTTCAGCCTCCACCCACTTGCTAAAATAATCAATGGCAAAAATCAAGAACTTCTTTTGATCTGGGGCCGTAGGAAAGGGTCCAACCAGGTCTATCCCCCATTTCGCAAAGGGACAGGGAGAGCTCATTATCATGAGCTCTTCTGCCGGTCGGTGAACCAAAGGGGAGATCCTCTGACACTTATAACATTTCCTAACAAAGTCTTCTTCTTCTTTTCGCAATAATGGCCAAAAATAGCCAGCTCTCATGACTTTGCTCGACAAAATCCTGGCGCCCATATGATTAACGCAACAGCCCTCGTGGATTTCTCTAAGGATGTGGACGCCTTCCTTCCGGCTCAGGCATCTCAGAAGAGGTTGTCCAGACCCCCTCCTATACAACTATCCTTTGATCAGGCAGAAGCGAGAGGATCTGATCCTTACCTTTGATTAGCGTAGATTTGTCCTTATTTTTATTAGTTTTTTAGTTCTTTTTCTGTTTGGTTTTGGTATAAGTTGGATGATTTAAGCTTAATTTCGTATTTTTATATTTCCAGCTTATTTTACCGTGTTTTGATCATAATTGATGAGAATAGGTGATTAATCATTATTTTTCACCTTACAGCTAAGTAACCGGAAGAGTCAACGCATAAATAGATGAAGTTCGATGTTCAAAAGTGGAGAACGAGCTTTCCCCTGAACGAGTAGCAAAAAGATCGAGAAAATGAGACAGATCCTCAGTAGCGTCGATCGATGCAAGCGTCGACGCTACGTCGACGTGGATCCTGCACACGTCAATCAACACTCTGTCGACGCCAAGTCAACGCAACTTGCAGTTGCGTCGATCCAAGACCGCGTCAGTCAACGCACCCACCCAGTCGATGCGAGCACACAGGCAGCGTCGACGCCGAGAGCCAGCACGTGTCAGTCGACGCAACGTTGACATGGTTGCCCAGAATTGCGTTTTTAGGGTTTCTTGTGCGCCAAGACATGATATATCTATAAATACCCTTCATATTTCGGATATTAAGGGAGACACACAACTATCTACGAGCAGAGACCACTTCCTAGGGTTAGCCATCATAGAAACAACGCGTTTATACACTCCAGAAATCAAGATTGAAGATTTAAGATCCTTACGCTCAAGAATCACTTTAAATCGAGATTTCGTTCAAAACTCCGGAATTGCTGGAGATTTTCATTGCTTTTACTAGTTACAATAAGTACTCTAAACTCTTAGTTAATTTCGTAGTTAATTGCTTAGTTAAATTCTAGAATTAGTTTAATTAGTTTAATTCTTTCATGCTTGATATTTGATATTGGATATTGGATTAATCTAGTTTATTTATGCGAATTAGTTCATGCTTTATATTTCCATTCTTAGATTCGTATGATACAATTGCTTCATGGTAGTTTCTTTTATTCACACTTTTAGATTCATTGCTATTAATTCCTAGTTCTATAGTTCGAATAGTTTAATTATTGCTCGTAGTTGATAATCTAGTTTAAAATAATTAAAATAATTAGTTTAATTAGTCTTACTTTAAATATTGATTTAGTTTACAATGATCAATTCATAATCTTTAAAAAACCCCGATGTACATGTATTTTATGCTAGTTTGTAAATTGAGAAAAACATCTAAAGACCGAATAGTTGTTTCCTCGAGAGAATCGACTTGAGTCAAACTCACCACCCTACAAGATCCTCATACTCTTGCGAGCAAACTTATGTATTTTTAATTAAATATCTTAAAAGGGGTGCACAAAAGTTTGGATCAAAATTTTGGCGCCGTTGCCGGGGAAGCAACGAGTAGGAATTAATGATGTTTTTCATGTTATTTTCTTTTTGAGTTATTGTTTTATTTTTACTCTTCGCACTTAGTTTGGGTTTTTGCCACTTGGTACGTTGATTTGTTGTTGAGTTTATGCAAGGTAGGCGATCACTTCAACGCGATCTTGCACCATTTATTGACAATATCCATCGTTCAAATCCACCAAGACCAAGGCCCCTTCTTATTCCCGAGAACGATTCTTCAACGGCGACTGATTTTGTTTGCGACTGAGTTCCCGACACAATGTTAAGAGCACAATCGATTCAAAACGGCGATTCCCCACCAAGATCACCACCACGCCCAATGCGAAACGGGTATGGTAGTGAACCAATCGTTTTGCAAGGATAACCACAACCCCGAGCCTACTGGGCTAATTATCAGCAAAATGGGGAGAACGTGAGACAAAACGAGGAGAGAAATAGAGGAGTCAACCAGCAGCATAACGACAAACTAAATCGCCAACTTAACAACGTAATCAATCATCCACCCAACATGGAGAATGTAAGGCAACATGGAGAGAGGAACAACAATGGCAATCGTCAACACAACATCGAGAACTTGGCATTCAGGAATGAGGAATTCTTTCAGCATAACGAGCATGCTAACAATCATAGGCACGTGAATGATTGGTTGGCACATCAAAACCATAGCTACGAACAAGACCACTTTGAAAGGCGATACGAGCGCGACAACGATTACGAAAGAAACGCATATGACAACCGCTACGAAAGAGCTCAGTACCAAGTTAGAGAACCAAGGGGAGATAAAGCACCTAGACATCGCGATTTGGCGCGTTCAAAGGTTGTACCTTTTAGGTCCGCTATTGTTCTTAGACCAACCGCAAGAGAAGTGGAGATCAAACCGCACCAACTTAATTTACTCCTGACTTTTCACGGAGGTGCCCATGAAGACCCTTTGGCATTTTTGAACTATTTTGTTGATGAGGTTGGAAGATTTGTGGTTCATGGCCTTAACCAAGAGGAGGTGCAAATGATTTGTTTCCCGTACAGCATGAAGGACAAGGTGAAGTCATGGCTACTAGAGCCTGGTTCGTTGACTGAATGGGATATGATCAGCGAGAAGTTTTTAAATCAATACTATTCAGCACAAACAATGGGGCATTTTCGGAGGCAAGTTGCTACCTTTGAACAATTGGAGGGAGAGCTATTTCATGAAATTTGGGAACGTTACAAGACATTTTTGCAAGCTTGCCCCCACCACAACTATTCTCCAAAGATGACTAAGCAATTTTTCTTCGATGGGTTGTTGGACCGTGGGAAATGAGAAGTAGAGATAGCGGCAGAAGGAGATTTCGGAGATTTAACAGCCACCGAGGCAAGACGGGTGTTGGAGAGGCAAAGCAAGAAATATAGATAACCAACCTCGTAAAATGAAGGTTAATGAGATTTCCATCCCCGATCCTGATCTAGATGACGGAAAATTAGTCAAGGCAAAGTGTGCAGAGATATTTGACGAGAAATTAGCTGCTTGGAAAGCCGAGCGAGCAAGCAAGGCCACTGTACAGAATAATGCTACATCATGTAACCAATGCGGATCCCCCAACATTCAGAATACATATGTCCTAACAATATTGAACAGCAAGAAGACGTAAACGTAATCCAGAATTATCAAGGGCCCAAGAAGTTCATCTCGCAAACGTGATAATCCTCTTTTTAAGTGGGGCCCAGGAAGTACGAATTATAAGCCACCTGGCCGCAGTACCCACCATCACATGCGCAAGCACCATTGCCACCACAATAAAATAATTTCCATACACATGGGAAGGCACCTACAACAGTCTAATCGACTGATCAGCTTTTGGTTTGGCAGCAAAGTCAAGTGGCCGAAATTATTAAAAACTGAGATGGACTAGCGGACGTTCGAAATGAAATCACTGACATGAAAAAGGTTATTCTTGAGAATACAGCTGGGAAGAGAAAACTTGAAACAGCAATAGGACAATTATCGACTCACCTGGCCAAACTCTCGGACGAGAAGGGTAAACTTCCAAGTCAAGCAGAACAGGCGTCAGCAGTTCATGTCCTTCACAGTGGAAAGAAGATCAATAACGGAGTATAGTTGGCCGAGATGATGAATTCGAGGTCGAGAATAAAGCACCAAATCTTAGCAAAGGCGATGATTCTAAACCAGTAGATCAACTACATAAATCCTCTAATCGATATGTTCCTGGATCCATTCAAGGGATGATTCTTGGCAAAGACGATGTTCTTAAGACACCACCGCCGAAGCAATTAACGACGCCGATAAAAGATGTTATTCCCTTTCTAAGCCATTTGCGTCCAGCAAAAGAGAACAAAAGGTTCATGGAGCTTTATAATTTATTGAAGAACGTCAATATCAACTTGACACTTTTGGAGGTGATCAAAACAATGCCTCCCTATGTAAAATTTTTCAAAGAACTTGCTTCAAGGGAGAGACCCTTGGCGTCACACCAATTTATAACACTGCCGAAGGAAGTTAGCGCGGTTTTTAAGAAGCCATTACCACCCGAGGAACGCGATCCTGGAAGTTTCTGCATCACTATTTCATTGGCTAATGGACAACAAGCAATAAGAATGTTAGATCTTAGAGCAGGAGTAAATCTAATTCCATATTCGCTTTATCAAGAATTTGATCTTGGACCACTGAAGTCGACGACCATGCGACTACAATTGGTCGATCGTTCAATTCGGATACCGTTGGGGATAGTTGAGGATGTTTTAGTACAAGTTGGGGAGCTAGTAATTCCAGTTGATTTTGTGGTTATGGACGTTGGCGAAATATCGGCTGAAAGCACGGAGCATACCATTTTATTGGGGCGCTCGTTTATGTCTACCTCCCATACTCTAATTGATGTTCACAAAGGGAGGATGACAATGACCGTTTTGGGTGAAACAGTGATGTATTCTCTAAAAGATATTCAAAACACCCCCTCCCCTGCCATGCAAGATGATTGTTCGTTCGTTGACCCCGTTACATCGTGCGTCCACGGGTTAAGAGGAATCACAACTTTGAACAAATTGAGTGACGGGGAAGATGCCAGATTTTCTATCAAGGGAGGGGATACACGAGTTGATTCAAGCGAGGAGTACGACGAGTTTGAGGACCAAATGCACTTAAGTGTGGAGGACTTGATCGAGTTACTAGGTATTGACATACGCGATATCGTAGAAGAATTTCAAGATGATTTAGATGTGGAGAGAAAAGCACATAAATTTGAGCAAAAGGTGGGTTTGAATCCACCAATAAATTACTCGAGGTACAATTCCCTCGGCCCTAACAAAAAATTTTCACATACAAAGAATAAGGGCGAGGCATATTTCGACGAATGGACGAGGATTAAGAAGAAATCAAAAGAGGTTCGCACCAAGGAAGTCAAAAACTTGCAGTATGAGGTTGGGGAATTAGTACTGTATAATCACGAATGTAAGTATAACCCAGATGATTTTGGAGCTAAATGGAGCGGACTATTCTTAATAAAAGAATTAGACGAGTATGGATTAACCACGTTGTATGATGAGGTTGGAAAATCATCCTTTCAAGTTCACAAGCATAGACTGAAGCCTCATCACGATGGAGGAAAGAAGAATAAATATCGCAAGTTGGTGGAGTTTGGAGACCCACCATACGGTTGGAATTGAACGAACGAAATAGCGTCAAGCAAGCGATGTTTAAATTTGCGCTTCTCGGGAGGCAACCCGAGCTTTTTGAATCCTTTTGTATTTTATTTTCAGTTTATTTTATGTTTTATTTTGGTTTTTATCTTTTTAGAACAGATGGAAGAACTCGAACATATAAGCTATATCACAAGGTTCTTGCAGGCACTTCATTTGTATCTAGGGAATTATGATGCGTTGTTGCTAGGCGCCTCTCATAATTCGATGGGTTCTGGTTTGACCAGTGATTAAGTAAAATGAGTTTTATTTAATCAGGGACTCTAAGGGACGAGTTCATATAAGAACAATGTGTTGTTCGAATCACAATGTGTTGTGAACCTACGGCTAGATTACACCTGAACCATTGAGGGTCACACCACGTGTTTCCTGATTATTGAAAACGATAGCTAGAAATTAATTGTTAATTTTAGCAAAATTATATGTCAATATGATTGAATCTAAGGTTCGTAATTGTGATTATGAATTGAGAAAAATACGAGAAGGTTATTCTGGACGCAAAAATATAATTGTTATATTTTTCGGAGGTATCGTTTGTGAGAAATGTTTTAATTCCAATGGGGTCGTTGATTTTAAATTGGGACGGCCCAATAAGCCCTTAAGTTAATGGGCCGATTTAAAGGTTTTTGTTTTATTTATTTGGCCCAATAAGCCCTTAAGTTAATGGGCCGGATTAAAAAGTTTTGTTTTTATTTTGTACTTGGGCCAGCCCATCTACTTTAAGCCCATTGGGCTTAGGCTTATGTTTAATAATAATAAAAAATAATAATAAAAGGAATAAGAAGAAAGAAACGGGGGACAGACTAGAGACGGAAAAAGTTTTTTTCGGGAAAAGTTTTTTAACCCTAGCCACCTAGAAACATCCCAGCCGTCCACCGTCGCTTGCCGTCGGCCGACGCCAAACCGAAACGTTCGGTCCTCGTATTCTCCGTCGTTCTCAATATCACGACGAGACTAGTGCTTCGTTGCGAGTACGTCGGGAATTTATAGATTATATATAATTATATACCATAACACACATATATGTAATATATATATATATACAACATACATCACACATGCATGCAACACATCAACAACATATTTATATATATAATACATTACACATGCATTCATTTATAACATATATATATATATTCAGATTACAAACACACATACTATATATATGTATATACATTACACGGCACACACATATATATCAATTTCCAATGTACCTC
>BMAC01000805.1:169920-195636 GCA_014905375.1 Phtheirospermum japonicum | reverse complement strand
GCAAGCGCTCCAGCGACGGCAGGGGGGTGCAGGCTGTTCTTTTCGGCGACAGCCGTCGTAGCGGAGGCGATGAATCAGCAGCGGGCTGTCGGAGATGCGGCGTCCGGCGATCCTCGGCAGCAGGCTACGACAGAGAATCCGGCGCGGGCAGCAGACAACGGCAATCCTCGGTGCGGTGCAGCAGGTCGCTACCGGGAGCGGCTTGAACTCCGGCACGGGGCTAGCGGCAGCGACGGACGGTGCGATGGTGTGACGTCGGCGATGCGGCGGCTGCGATGCGGCGTCTCCGGCGTATCGGTGTCACACACCGTATTGTAAAATATATGATTAATATATTAATATATATATAATTATTATATATATGTTTAATATATTAATATATATATATATATATACATATATATATATATATATATATATATTATTGTTATATATATATGATTTATAGAAATGTATCATGCTCGTTCGATTTTACGAAAGTCGAATTGTTTCATTGAAAAGAAATTTAAAACATTGTTTGAATTAATTGAAATTAAAATGGGCTGTCGTCAATTTGAATACGATTCAAATTCCTTTTATTTAAAAATTTTTGTTTTCCGTTGCGCGACGGCTCCATCAAATCCCAACAATATTTCCCTTTTGAGAGGATGCATGATTTTGATTTTGAAGCGACTATGTAATAAAGGTGGATTGTTTGACGTTGCGTGATTTGTACCTATATTTTCAAAATTATGTATGTAGCATAGCACGACTCACTGCTTGGACTGATTTTCATTCTTGTTAATCTTTGAATTTATCATTTGTTCGAGGACGAGCAAACCAATTAAGCGTGGGGTATTTGATTAGCGTAGATTTGTCCTTATTTTTATTAGCTTTTTAGTTCTTTTTCTGTTTATTTTTGGTATAAGTTGGAGGATTTAAGCTTAATTCCGTATTTTATATTTCCAGCTTATTTTACCGTGTTTTGATCATAATTGATGAGAATAGGTGATTATTCGTTGTTTTTCACCTTACAGCTAAGTAATCGGAAGAGTTCAGCGCATAAATAGATGAACTTCAATGTTCAAAAGTGGAGAACGAGCTTTCCAGTGAACGAGTAGCAAAAAGATCGAGAAAATGAGACAGACCTTCAGTAACGTCGATCGACGCAAGTATCGACGCTACGTCGATGTGGATCCTGCATGCGTCAGTCGACGCCAAGTCGATGCAACTTGCAGTTGCGTCAATCCAAGACCGCATCAGTCGATGCACCTGCCCAGTCGACGCGAGCACACAGGCAGCATCAACGCCGAGAGCCAGCACGCGTCAGTCGACGCGACGTCGACGTGGCTGACCAGAATTGCATTTTTAGGGTTTCTTGTGCGCCAAGACATGCTATATCTATAAATACCCTTCATATTTCGGATTTTAAGGGAGACACACAACTATGTACGAGCAGAGACCACTCCCTAGGGTTAGCCAGCACAGAAACAACGCATTTATACACTCCAGAAATCAAGATTGAAGATTCAAGATCCTTACGCTCAAGAATCACTTCAAATCGAGATTTTGTTCCAAACTCCGGAATAGCTGGAGATTTTCATTGCTTTTACTAGTTACAATAAGTACTCTAAACTCTTAGTTAATTTCGTAGTTAATTTCCTAGTTAATTACTTAGTTAAATTCTTAGTTAATTCTAAAATTAGTTTAATTAGTTTAATTCTTTCATGCTTAATATTTGATATTGGATATTGGATTAATCTAGTTTATTTATGCGAATTAGTTCATGCTTTATATTTCCGTTCTTAGATTCGTATGATACAATTGCTTCATGGTAGTTTCTTTTATTCACACTTTTAGATTCATTGCTATTAATTCCTAGTTCTATAGTTCGAATAGTTTAATTATTGATCGTATTTGATAATCTAGTTTAGAATAATTAGTTTAGTTAGTCTTAGTTTAAATATTGCTTTAGTTTACAATGATCAATTCAAGATCTTTAAAAAAAACCGATGTACATGTATTTTATGCTAGTTCGTAAATTGAGAAAAACATCTAAAGACCGAACAGTTGTTTCCTCGAGAGAATCGACTTGAGTCAAACTCACCACCCTACAAGTTCCTCGTACTCTTGCGAGCAAACTTATGTGTTTTTAATTAAATATCTTAAAAGGGGTGCACAAAAGTTTAGATCAACCTTCGTTGCCTCTCTTTTATTATATGGTAGCTCTCCTTTTTCCAGATATAATCTGATCGGGTGACGCCAGTCTGTCTCCTCTTCTAACGCATGCACTTCTTCCTCTCCAAACTCCCGGTATATGCCATTAGGAGGGTGATCACTTTTTCTTGACAGTCTGTTGCTGAGCTATCTACTTTGTCCAGGTAATCAGATCAGCCATTTTCTTCTCTTGGAATTTGATGGACTGTCAAAGAGCTCATGCCACTGACCAGCTCGCGAAATCGAGTCAAATATCTTTGCAGGTGCTCTTCCATGGTTTCGAATTCCCCTTTAATCTATTTGCATATAAGTTGTGAATCTACTCGCGCACATACCTGGTCTGCTCCTAAGTCTTTTGCCATCTGGACTCCCCTTAGAAAGGCCTCATACTCTGATGCATTATTGGATAAAGGGTAATTCATGCGCACTGCATACTCTACGGTTACCCCTTCCGGGTTTATCAACACTATCCCTGCACCACAGCCGAGGTTTCCGACAGAGCCATAAGTGTAGATTATCCATTCCTTTTCCTCCTCGGAAGAGCTGGTCATCTCCTGCATGAAGTCCACCAATGCCTAGGCCTTAATTGTTGTTCGTGCTTCGAAATCGATATCGAACTCACTGAGCTCGATTATCCACTTCACCAAGTGTCCCGAGGCTTCTTGCTTATCCATAACCGCTTTCAGGGGTAAGTTAGTTCTAACCACCACATTATGTGAAAGGAAATAGGGGCGGAGCTTGCGAGCCATTCCGACTAAGGCCAGCATGACTCATCCCACCTCTACATACCGCAGCTCGGCATCATGCAAGATTTTGCTCGAATAGTATACTGTCCTCTGCATCCTGCCTTCTTCCCTGATCAGGACCGTGCTGACAGCTTGCTTTCCCGTATATAAATACAAGATCAAGGGCTCTCCCTGGACAGGTTGGGTAAGCAATGACATCCCGACCAGGTACTCCTTCAACTTCTGAAATGCGTCCTGGAACCTCTCATCCCACTTGAACGGGGCTCTTTTTCGTAAGGCCTGAAAAAATGGCAAACTCTTCTCAGCCGAGTGTGAAACGAACCTACTCAGGGCTGCTATCCTCCCAGCCAAGCATTGCATCTCCTTAACATTTTTCGGAGGCTCCATATCCATGATAGCTTTGACCTTCTCTGGATTTGCTCCTATCCCCTTTTCCATGACCATGTAGCCTAGGAAATTTCCAGATCTTACCCCCAAACATGCATTTTTTGGGTTTGAGCTTCATCTTATACTTCCTCAAAGTATCAAAGGTTTCCCTCAGGTCATCCACGTGTGAGGCTGCTTTTACACTCTTGACCAACATATCGTCCACATAGACCTCCATGTTACGCCCGAGCTGATTTTTGAACATTTTGTCCACTAGCCGCTGATATGTGGCACCCGCATTCTTAAGTCCGAACGGCATGACCACGTAGAAATAGGTTCCCTTTAGAGTTATGAAACTAACTCGCTTCTGATCTTCTTTGACTAGCCTGATCTGGTGATATCCCTGCGAGGCGTCCATCATACTCAACAAATCACAACCTGATGTAGAGTCGACCAGTTGGTCTATCCTCGGCAGCGGATAGTGATCTTTAGGGCAGGCTTTATTAAGATCACGGAAGTCAATACACATCCTCCAGTCCTCTTATGTTTTCGGTACTAAGACCGCATTAGAGAGTCATTCCGAGAATTGTATTTCCCGCACATGCCCAGCTTTTAGCAATTTATCCACCTCGGCCTCAATAATGGCCTCCTTTTTCGGTCCAAAGTTGCATTTTCTTTGCTTTACCGGCTTTATTGTCGGGCTAATGTTAAGGTGGTGCTCAGCTGTTGCTGGGTCTATCCCAAACAAATCCTGGGGAGACCAGATAAAGATATCTATGCTATTTTTGAGAAAGGCTACCAAATCCACCAACACTTCAGGGCTGAGGGTCATCCCTACTTGCAGGACTCGACTATCGTCTTCTAGGACTACCTCAATTGCCATTAGATTTTCCTCTCTCTGAGCTGGGTCAGGTCTGGTATCTTCTATCCTTGCCCTTTTACACCTTCCCTCATCTTCATTGCGCCGAACACTATCTACGTATGTGCGTCTTGCCGCGTACTGATCCCCGTAGACCTCCCGTACTCTGTCCTGGGCAGGGAATTTCAACTTCATATGGTAAACGGAGATCACAGTTTGAAATTGGCTCAGCGATGGTCGCCCAAGCATGACATTGTACGAGGAAGGTGCATCTACTATCAGAAAACACACCGACCTAGTATGTCTAAATGGACCATCCCCCAGCGTTAACAGGAGATTCACCGCTCCTAACGGTTTTAGGGCTCCCCCCTCCCCCTCAAAGCCAATTAGTGAAGTTGTGACCTCCTCCAGGTCCACATTTAGATGTAACTGTCGAAAGCATTCATAGAACATGATATCAGCCGAACTACCTGTGTCCACGAAGACCCGTCTTATAGTGTAGTTGGCGATAGTGGCTATGATAACCAGGACGTCCATGTGAAAGGCTAAGATGCCATTATCATCTTTGGATCCAAAACATATGTTCGGGCTTGGCGTTAACTACCCGACCTCACTTGCTTTTCTTGTCAAGTCTTTCGCAATGTGAACATAATTGTTTTAGGTTCTTATGGAATGCACATCCCACTCACCCCCTGTAATCATTAAGATTTCACCTCTTACCTCCTGAGTCTAGTCATTCATCCTCCCACTATTTCGTCCACTATCCTGCTCATGCTTGTTTCCTTGAGGTCAATCTCGTCTCCGAGAGTCAGATCTGGACTCCTCCCTCTCGCTTGTACAAATTCCTTGAGGAGCCCTGCCTGTACCAGCCTCTCTATCTCATTCTTTAGGTGGGTGCACTGATCTGTATCATGACCATATTCGTTATGGTATCGGCAAAATCGTTCATATCTTTATTTCCTTGGCTTCTGGGAATAAGTTCTGGGCCATTTGAGATCAGGATGTCACTCAATTGCCTGCAGAATCTCCCCCTGAGGTGTGTACATAGGTGTATACCTATCAAAATGGGGTCGTCCTCAAACTAAGTCAGTCCTGGGTTTATTCATTGGGGTCTTGTCCTCCCTATCAGGTCGTTCCCTTCTCTTCTCTCCATCCTCCTTGATCTTCAAGGCCTCCTCCAGATGAATGTATTTTTCTGCCCTTTCCAGGAGCTCTCCAAATTTCAGCGCTGATTTTACAACCAACGACTGGAAAAATTCTCCTCTCCTGAGCCCCTGGGCTAGAGTGTTAACCAGGAGCTCTTCAGATGCTGATGGCACCTCTAGCTTTGCATTTGTGAATCTTTTGATGTATGCACGCAGGTTTTCATTTTCCTTCTTTTTCAAGCTAAATAATTCCAGCGGCATTTTCTGGTACTTCCTGCAGCTGGTAAATTGGTGCAAGAATGCCGAGCTAAATTCATCAAAATTACTTATAGAACGCGGAGGCAACTGGCTGAACCAGAGCTGAGCGGGCTTCGTAAAGGTCATCGGGAAGACCCGGCACATGACCACGTCTGAGAATTTGTGTAAAGTAGCCGCGATCTCAAATCACCTCAAAAGATCCCACGGGTCCATTGTTCCGTTGTATTCAAAGCCCATGGACCGGTAAGAAGTTGACAAATCATCGCGCATAACCGCATCCGTAAATGGGGTACCTCTCCTCTCTGGCACCGTGCCCGTGCCCGCGCCCATGCCCGCCATCTTTCTCTTCACCTCCCTGGACTCTTTCTGCAGGTTTTGCATCTGCTTAGTGAGGTCTGGGTTGGTTTTTCTCGACGTTTCCCTTTCTAAATCAGAGAAACTCTCCTCCTCTTCTTGAAGGGGAGTTCTGACCGTGTGTTGGGTTGTTCGCGATGGCCCCATCTCCGGTGTCTAAGCCGCCTTGGAAGGGGGTGTCGAGAGCTCGGCGAACTTTCTATCCACAGCTACTTCCACCGCCTTGCTGATGAGGTTGGATAATTATCTTAGGAAGGAATCGTTCAGCAATCTGTCGTCATCTTATGTAGTTCTGCTAGGAGGAGGTTGTGCTACGCCTGGTCTAGCTGCCGCCAACAGTCCCGCCACCTCTGGCGCACCCGTCGGTATGGCAGAGCTTGGCGTGCCACCTAGCTCCGCCACCAAGTTTCGCCGAAGTCCATCTGATGCCATGTTTTTTCTCACGTCTTAGCCCCGGTTTTTGCCACAGACGGTGCCAATTGTTTCACCTGGAAAATTACCCCAAGAGAACCTGCACCTTCACCTGAGAATTTCCTGACTTGCTTTCCATAGAAACACGTTAGAAAGGACCACCAGGGGTTTTCTGGTGGAAACCTCTCCGATTCTTAAGTCGGTACGCATTTTTGATCGGAATAAAGTAAAGTAGGAGAAGAATGCTTGAGATTGCGTACCTCTCGGCTTAGGTATTTATAGTTTTTCATTAAGTGGGGCCCTTCCAAGATCCCGGAAATAGAACTCCGTGAATCTCGAGCCGTTATTCACAATGATCAGATCATCCCTTCTTTCTCCAGGAGAGGTTAGATCAGGAAAGTGCTAGATCATCCCTTCTTCTTCTAGGAGAGGTTAGATCAGGGGAGTGCTCAGGGTGGACCATATCAGGAATCTTCCCTGGCCCTTGAACTTAACTTTACGACTTTTAGTAATGTTAATTCAAATCAGGATGATATTCGGCCAGGTCTAGCCCAAGCAGGCTTGGATTCCCACCCACGATTTATTCAGGGCACATCAATTGGGCAGCAAATTGTGTATTTGGCATTTTAGAACTTTTTTTTTGTACTTTGCTATTTCCTCAGCCTTGCATAGAATATTGCTTATCAACATTCTTTCACTTTGGATTAAGAACTGTATGAAGACTGGTAATTATTTCGTGTATGGGATAATGTTCATGCTCCATGAGTTGTTGTTTTTTTTTTTGGTATTATTCTACTGTACGAAAAATCATTACTTTTCCTCCTATTTTTTGGCCTACTTTGTAATTTTTAGATTTTTCTAATAATGCTTTCTCATGGAGAGCGTCCGGTTTCTTGTGCCTCGTGGCTACTGTGATCTATATTATTATTACAGCCTTGAATTTAATGTTTGTAGTTAATTTGCCTTGTCATGTTGCATTTTCCAAAAACTAGAATCGGTATGAGCTCTATAAGGGTCACTAGGTTAATTGTAAGTCTAGACATATATAATATCTGTTTTGGCTTGATTGTGGCTATAGTACTATTTGGTGAAATTTATATGCATGTGATGAAGTTAAAAGGCTTATATTGATATGAACCTCTGAAATAGCTGAAGATTGATGTTGTGTTTCTACTGAAATGGCACTGTGAAAGTTATAAAAAAATCTGGAATAATTGTAACATATCACTAGCCTTTAGCAATCGATAATAGTTTGGTCTCTGAGAATAATAACGTACAGGACTAATAATTTTTTTTTACGTGTTCAAAAATTTATTTCTTCTCATTTGATCTGGACAAAGTTAATAATGGGTGCTACCTAATTTGTTACTCCATCAACTTTGCACGATTTAGATGGCAACAAGAAATCGGTGCTAAATAGTCAACGTGTGTGGAAAGCTCTCTCAATCTTTGTCAAGATATGATGCTTGCCTGTATTGGTTAGTTTTACTTGACCCCGATCTTGACACTGAATTCATCTTTAATTGATTTTCTGTTTCACAGTGTTTCCAGAGGTATGCAGTGTTCTAAATTCCTTTATTTAGGTTGGGGAATATTTACATTTTTGCTATTTTACTTTTATTTTACCTCTGGTTTCAGTTTTTAAAAATCTCTGAGCTTATATACTCTGCTATTGAGCTTGACAGTGTGAATATTAATAACTATCAGTGAATACTCTGTTATCAAAAATTATTTAGCTTTAGTTACATGCTTTGTAACTTTTGCTTAGGTTGCAGTTTTATACCTCAATGGGATTAACTTGGTTCATTATATGCGTTAATGGTTTTTTTTCTCCTTTTAGAATCTCATTTTGGTCTGCAGCTTAGCGTTCTTCATTTGATATAGTTTTAATTATTTTTATTTGGTCCAATTTCACATTCGTTTGCTGTTTGCATATAAAATCTTACACATATATTGTTGGAATTCGTAGAGACGAACACCATGCTCGTGCAGCGGAAGTTTAAAATTTTTGTAGATCCAACAGATCCATCCTGTGAACGAATATATTTATACGATAAATAAACGAGATAAAAGCATGAAACCCTTACAGTAAATCCAGGTCCGAGTTCAACACTAAGGTATCCACGCAATTAGTTCTCCGACTGCAAGATCCAACTTAAGTGTATTACTAGTGAAAAAAATTAGGAAATCTCACGAGAGCTCAATAACTCCCAATCTCAAAATTAGTATTTATGGTTTCTAAAAACTCTCTTGTTTTTCATTGTTTTCATTGTTTACAACTTACGACTTTATGTTATATTTATACTAGGTACATAAGAGAACCCTAATCCTAAAAAGGGTTGGACTGTCCAAGACATGGTCCCAAAATAATTTTAGCTCAAGTACCTTTATTAATATAATATATATAATTAAATCCAAATCCAATTTAGTTTAATTAAATAATTTCTATCAAATAGAAATCAACATCATAATTATTAACAATTAAATATTATAATTCTAAATTTAATATTTAATACTTTCTTGATACACTCTTAAATCGGAAAAACTAATCACAAATAGTGTGACCCTATAGGCCTTTATATATGACATCAATCCAATGATGATCCAAACAAAACTCCTACACGGCTTAGTTGGACGAACTCAATATATAAATAACATTCACTTGAATTGAGCAAATTATAACTTTTATACAAAGTTTTTGTGAAATTCCTTTCATTCCGAATCACTCGATTAAGCTTAAGATTTATCCAAGTGTCTATCTCAATGGCTTAATCAATTTATCTCATCTTTATTAGTCGACAACTAGACAATACTTCAATTACTATATTGAATATGTCTTTTTCATTGGCCAATGACTTTAGTGGACCTAATATAGAGTTTATGAGTGATCTCTCTCGAGATTTCATTCGAGAAATGAATTCTTTCTTGGCTCAACTACCACCTTCATTTACATCATGATGCACCAAACATAAGCCGTATCTACCCTAAAAGGAGTGCAAGCATTGGTCATGGTCAAAATACATCACTCAGTAAACAAGGTGCGTATTGACCTCAAGTCAAAGGATATCACACGCATTATACACTGATAAGTTTATAGACATACAATAAATAACTTATCGGTAGGGTTTACCAATACTCTCTAAAGTATCCATGTGTCCATCACGAATAACTATCATTCGCAGTCGTGAGACTAACTGCATTCTCTAAGAATGTGATGCAGACCACATGCCGACATATATTATATTATCAATATCCCAATCTTGATAATCGTTAGTCGAGGTTATTTTAAGAGTAATATATTATCACTGACATCTCACCATATCAATGACAACATTAACTCTACGGGAACATTTATACGAATCATTGCAAACAATCAAAACAATAATTCAATAAATGCAATGCCATATATATAACGATATATATAATAATTGTGATCAAATATAATGTCTTTAAATCTGTGTGTCTCTAGGACATTCATACTTTCAATCTCCCACTTGGCCTAGAGCCAATCACCTATATATCAAATATTCAGGTTTACGAAATGCTCATCATGTTACCCAGAACATGATGACTTTGAGCACACTCTATTTTAATTTCTCCTATCTCCACTATCTCCTTGATCAAGTGGAAGCGTCTTAGTACATGTTTGTTGCTGTTCATGGATCTCAGTTCCTTTGCTAGCGCAATAGCACCAATGTTATCATAATACAATGATATTGGTGCTCGGAACTACCCCTAACTCCTTAAGAATTTATTTATCGAGACAACTTCTTTAGCTGCCTCTTATGCAGCAATGTACACAGCTTTAATTTACCGAATCAGCGATAGTATTTTGCTTGGAACTATTACAACTTACTACCTTATCATTAAAAATGAAGACATACCCGAATTATGACTTGTAGTCATCATGGTATGTTTGGAAACTGGCATCAGCGTACCCAGTAACTGCCAGTTCCTTTTGTCCACCCTAAACTAAGAAATATTCTTTAGTTCTTCTAAGATACTTAAGAATACTCTTGACTGCTTTCCAGTGTTCTTCCCCAGGATTCTGCTGAAATCTGCCAGTAATGCTAAGTGCATAGGCCACATCTGGCCTTGTGCAAATCATGGCATACATGATTGATCCTATTGCTGAAGCGTATGGTATCCTTTTCATGCGCTCAAGTTCCTTATCAGTAGAAGGACCATCCTTCTTTGATAACTTGAGACCATGACCCATTGGAATATATCTCCTATTGGAATTTTCCATAGGGAATCGTCTTAGCACTTTATCTATGTACATGGACTGTGATAGCCCCAATGTTCTATTAGGTCTATCCCGGTAGATCCTAATTCCAAGAATATAGCAGGCTTCACCCAAGTCCTTCATCATGAAGGTGCTGGACAACCAATTCTTTACTGGTTTCATGACAAGGGTATCATTTCCAATTATCAATATGTCATCAACATACATAATAATAAAACAATACTCCCTCCAGTGCGTTTACTATAAACGCATGGATCTTCTTTGTTATTGACAAAATCAAATAATTTGATTGCTTTGTCAAAACAAATATTCCCCTTCTAGAGGCTTGTTTAAGTCCATAAATAGACTTTGTAGCTTGCACACCGGTTTGGGTTTCGATTCAGATGTAAAACCCTCTGGTTGTATCATATACACTTCCTCGGTTAATTCACCATTGAGGAAAGCGGTTTTAACATCCATCTGCCAAATATGGTAATTATAGTACAAAGCTATAGCAAGAAAAATCCTAATGGACTTGATTTTCGCTACTGGAGAAAAGGTTTCATCATAGTCGATTCCTTATCGTTGACTATAACCTTTTGCTATCAACCTAGCCTTGTAGGTTTGTACCTTACCATTTGCATCGATCTTCTTCTTGAAGACCCATTTGCATCCAATAGGTCTAACCCCAACTGGCAAGTCAACCAAGTTCCAAACTTTATTTGTGTACATCGAGTCCATTTCTGATTTCATGGATTCAAGCCACCTCTTTGAGTCAATGTCTAACATAGCCTCAGTGTATGTTCTAGGTTCATCATCGTCCGGAATTTCCACGTCACATTGACCCTCTACAAGGAGGTTTAGTCTTTCTGGTCGCCTATGAATCCTAGTAGACTTACGAAGTTGGTTATCATGCGTTTGAGTATTTTGAGTGTTCTGATCATGAGAAGGTTCTTCTGTGCTGGATGGTCCAGCATTTTGAGATTCCTCAGAAGTGTCATCAACATGAACTTCTTGAGGAGGGAGTTGTGCAACCACTGCCTGATCTTCCATTGGCTGCGATGATAAATTCTGCATTACTGCATCAATTCTATCAATACTCCCACTGGCTAAAGATTGTCCTCTAAGTGACAAATCTTCACCACAGGAATGACCAGAAGCTCCCACTGAATTCTTGTCTAGGTTATTAGACAATTTCTCAAACTCCATTTCACTTTGTGGTTCTTGAGTTTCTTCAAGTTCTATCTTATTGCGACTTCTTTCCTTGTAGACATAGTCTTCCTCAAGGAAAGTCGCTTGCCTGGAAACAATGACCTTATGTTCTCCAGGAAGATAAAATGGTATCCTCGTGTTTCTTTAATATACCCCACAAAATAACATTTCTCACTTTTAGATTCCAACTTGTCAGTAAGCATCTTKTTTACATATGCAGGGCAACCCCAGGTTCGCATGTGCGTAAGTAATGGCTTCTTGCCATGCCATAACTCATATGGAGTTTTATTTACTGACTTCGATGAAACTCTATTCAGAACATAGATTGAGTTCAGTAAAGCATACCCCCATAGATATGTCGGAAGATTTGAGAAACTCATCATGGATCTAACCATATCTAATAAGGTTCGATTTCTCCTATCAGAAACACCATTCATTTGTGGTGTTCCAGGAGGCGTCCATTGCGATT
Organism: Phtheirospermum japonicum; assembly: GCA_014905375.1. Classification (NCBI taxonomy): domain Eukaryota; kingdom Viridiplantae; phylum Streptophyta; class Magnoliopsida; order Lamiales; family Orobanchaceae; genus Phtheirospermum; species Phtheirospermum japonicum. The sequence continues at coordinate 183,395 of BMAC01000805.1, read as the reverse complement.
GGACTCCATGAAGTTTTCAGTAATCGAGAAACTCTTTACTCAAGTATTCTCCTCCTCAATCCGATTGAAGAGTCTTAATACTCTTTTCAACTTGTTTCTCAACTTCTAACTTATACTCCTTAAACTTCTCAAAAGCCTCTGACTTGTTCTTCAAAAGATACATATGTTCAAACCTATAGAAGTCATCAGTAAAAGTAATGAAGTATGAATAACCACCTCTAACTTGAGTAGGAAAAGGTCCGCATACATCAGTATGAACCAGCTCAAGCACCTCTTTTGCTCGTATGCCTTTCCCAGAAAATGGCTTGTTGGTTGTTTTTCCTTTGAGACAAGATTCGCATTGTCCATAAGACTCAAAATCTAATGGTGTTAAGTAGTCTAACTTTCTTAACCTTGCGACTCTTGTTTCATTTATGTGACCAAGCCTACAATGCCATAAGTAGGTGGGATTATTCATATTACTTAACTTTATACGTTTGTTTTGCACATTGAGAATGTCACGACTACAATCAAGAACATATAAACCATTCACAAGTGGAGCATTTCCATAAATAATACCATTATGTGTAAATAAACAATTATTATTAGCAAAATAGAAGGAGAACCCTTCAGTGTCTAACATCGGAATTGAAATAATATTCTTCGTAATCTATGGAACAAAATAACAATTATATAAATTTAGTTTATAAACCAAAGGTAAATCTAATTTATAAGTCCCTACACGCTCGGTAGCAACCTTTGCTCCATTTCCCATGCGCAGGCAAACTTCCCCCGGTCTAACCATCCTGCTGTCACTTAGCCCCTGCACATTATTACAAATGTGTGAGCCACATCCGTATCAAATACCCAGCAGTGAGATTTATTAATAGACATATTTATCTCAATGACAAATATACCTGAGGAGCCGGAAACATCTAATGTTTTTCACTTCTCACAATCTCTCTTCCAATGTCCCTTTTCTTTGCAATATAAGAACACATCTTTAGCCAATGTTGGCTTCTTATGAGCACCTCCTTTTGTCTTCAAAGTTGTAGGCTTAGGCCCAGCCTTAGCTTTATTTTCTTCTTTTTCTTACCTTTTAGGTTAAATCTAGCAGATGTACTCACCATGAGTACAACTTTGCCCTTTGAGGTGGAAGACTCATATGTCTTAAGCATGTTATGAAGCTCAGGAAGCTTCGCTTTCGTGTTGTTCATATTATAATTCACAATGAAGTTTTCAAATGAACTAGGAAGCGAATTCATGATCAAGTTGACTGAGACATTTTCAGGTAGGTTCGTTCCAATCAAAGCCAACCTCTCAATCAACCCTATCATCTTCAAGACATGCTCAGACACCTAGCCCCCATCATGAAGCTTGCACTTAAAGAGCTCTCTTAGCAGCTCATACTCCATAGTTTGAGCTTGCGAAGCATAGAGACTCTTCAAATGCTCCAACATTTCGTAAGGGGCCATGTGTTCATGCTATCTCTGCAATTCTGTTGTCATCGCAGTTAGCATTACACACTGTGCCGAAGTTGCATCATCCTTATGTTTTCCATGAATACCCATGTCAAACTTGGCATATTCAGGAGAATTTTTATCAGGAATCTCAGGAACAGGTGTGTCCAACACATACTCAATCTTTTCCTGTCTCAGAACTAAACACGGATTGCGCAACCGATCCATAAAGTTTGGTCCAGTCAACTTGTTCATTTCAACCAAACATTTCAATGATAAATTCGGCATCTTAACTAATCCGGAGAAAATTAATAGAGCGGGAATTAAAACTCTAATTCTAATTCCTATAATCACAATTATTAACTACTTAATAAGGACTTTAATAATTAGCTCCCACTATTTTAACATATTCTACGACCCCACGGTAGAATACAGAATCATATCAAATATGATCATAGTGAGCCAAGATCCATATTCATACAATTGCAACCTCTGCTAGGGCTGATGACCACAATAGCACGACTGGTGGGTGTCCAAACAAATTATAGATAATTATAACTCTTGGTCGATCGAATCTAATCCGATCTTACACCCTTAGTTGATTCCGATGCTAGAGCGACAAGAAAGAACCAAGTGAGTTAACCCCATTACACGATCGCAAACATATGCACCTATGAGCGAGCCTTGACCTCGTCGACCGGAGCAAGCACTAGGGTGCAAATACTCATGGACAAAAAAGGTTTCGTACTCACCCAATTGTAATGGACAGCGCGTTTATCCAAGATGAGACTCATATTTTATTTGGGGAATATTTATCGGGGTTTAATAATTAACAAGATCCAAATGAACAATAAATAATTATTGGGCCCCGCCTACCCATAATTTATAAGCAAACGGTCCGACAAATATTGGGCGCCGTCTACCCAAAGTTTGTAAGCAAATGGTCCGACAAATACTGGGCGCCGCCTACCCAGACAATATATGCGGACTCTATGCTAAAAAGTAATATACGAGCACATAGATAATTATTGCAAGTAGAGGAACAATTCCATAATTATATTAAAATTCAAAATTTTAATTTAATTTACATTATCAAATAATGCAATAATATAATAATAATCATGGGTTAATCATTTAAATTTAGAAAAATTAAATTCCGAATTTAATTCGATTTCTAAATTACTTTAAAAGGTTTAAAATTTAGAAATGATTAAATTTCAAATTTAATTCTTATTTCTAAATAATTTTAAAATGTTTTAACTTAGAAATTAATTAAATTCTAAATTTAAAATTAATTTCTAAGACAATTTCAAAAGATTTTTAGTAAAAATACAAATTTTGAAATTTTCAGCATAGCCAAACAGCCCCTTAAAATTTTTTGAAAGTTTTAGGGTCCTTTCTGCAATTTTCGAAAACTTTAATAATTACAAAAATGCCATTTGGACTTAAAACAACTTTCTGAAAAATTTCTTGGGTCAAAACGCAGTTTTTGTAAAGTTATGGGTAGCCTCGCAATTTTCTAAAAACTGAGGGCAATTCTGTGATTTTCAAGAATTTCTAAAATTACAATCAAGCCCAAAACTATACCAAATTCTCAAAAATTTTACCCAAGCCCTAAATCAAATTTAGGGCTTGTGATTCGGGCTTCAAGCCCGATTGCCGTCACCGCCGGCGTCAAGCTTTATCTCATGAGGAGACGAAGCTTTTGGCAGCCCGTCGGAATTCCCGTCGGAGCGGCCGGAATCTGGCCCTAAAACTTCAGTAGAATTCTGCGAACGGCCACTCGACCCGCCACCCATATTCGGCCGTCGTTTAGAGTTAGCCGTCGGACCAGAAGGCTGTCTCTCCGCCACCGATGTCGCCCAGGAGGCAGCCGAGCCGGAGGCGGCGTTGCCGGTAAGGTAAGTTTCTGTCCAGTTTGCAATTTTTTGTTTTCCCAATTTCGCAGATTTTTTTTTCATAATTGAATCAAATTAAATTAAAACAAATCCTTTAATCAAATTAAGAAACAACAATTATTTTAATATATTTAAAATAATTAAATAATAATTAAACCCATGATTAATATTATTATATTATAAACATAATCGTTGACATAACCCAGACTCTGATACCACTGTTGGAATTCGTAGAGACGAACACCATACTCGTGCAGCGCAAGTTTTAAATTTTTTTAGATCCAACATATTCATACTATAAACGAATATATTTATACAATAAATATACGAGATAAAGCATGGAAACCTTACAGTAAATCCAGATCCGAGTTCAATACTAAGGATATCCCACGCCAGTATATTGCTATCGTAAAAAAAGTTAGGAATCATCCCGAAAGCTCAAGAACTTCCCCAATTTCAAAATCAGGATTTATTATGATGTTTTCTAAAAACTATCTCTAGTCGACTTATAACTTTATGTTATATGTACTAGGTACATAAGAGTACCATAATCCTAAAAAGGGTTTGGATTGTCCAAAACATGGGCCCAAAACAGGTTTGGCCAGTATTAATAATATAACATAGATAATTAAATATAAATTCAATTTAGTTTAATTAAATAATTTCTATCAAATAGAAATTAACATCATAATTATTAACAATTAAATATTACAATTCAAAATTGAATATTTATTACTTTATTGATACAATATTTAGTCGGAAATGTAATCGCATATAGTGTGACCCTATAAACCTTTATATACGACGTCAATACAATGATGATCCAAACAAAAATCCTAGACGGCTTAGATGGACGAACTCAATATATAAAGAACATTCACTTGAACTCGACGAATTATAACCTTTATACAAAACTTTGATGAAATTCCTTTCATTATGAAGCACTCGATTAAACTTACGACTTATCCAAGTGTCTATCTCAATGGCTTAATCAATTTAATTCAACTTTATTAGTCGACAACTAGACCATACTCAACTACTAAAGTATCCATATGTCCATCAAGAATAATAATTATTCGCAGTCGTGAGCCTAACTGCATGACCACTTGCCGACATATATTATATTATCAATATCTCAATCTTGATAATCTTTAGTCGGGGCTATTTTAAGAGTAATGTACTATCAATGACTCACCATATCAATGACAACATTAACTCACGGAAACATTTATATGAATATTGGAAACAATCAAAACAATAATTCAATAAATGCATTGCCATATATATAACGATATATATAATAATCGTGATCAAGTATAAGTTCTTTAAATTTGATTGTCATTAGGAGGGAATATTACTTTTTTTTTTGTCCATTTATTGTCCACTTTCCAAATAAGGATCATGATATTGTCCAGTATCAAAATACCTACACTTAGTTGGTAAAATGATCAAAAAATTGTACAAAATTAATCCTGATCGGGCTTTTTTGCTGACGCGGCGTGATTCAATATTTTCTTATCATTTTTCTTTAATTTTAAACATTAATTGAAGAAAAAAAACTGAGAAAGAATTTCATTTTGGTCCATTATATTGGCCACATTCAAAAAGGTACGTGACATTGGCCATCATCAAACCACATCTGCTAAGTCGGCCAATTCAAAGAAAAAAAGACTCAAAAAACTTGATCGGGGCACATCAATTTCCAGGTTCTTCGCGAAGTGGAATTCCTTTTCGCGCAACACATGCTCTCTCTACACTTACATACACGCAAAAAAATAAAACGAAACATATGAATCTTAAAAAAAATTGTACTAGAATTATATATAAAGAAAAAGAACACAAATAATATAATAAAAAATATGTGATATAAAACGTACAACACCCACCTATCACATATGAATAAGTGATATAAAGAATTAAAACTGATAATTCTATTAAAAATATCGTATATCTAACTTTTAATATATGGATATTATTTATTATTATTTGTTATCTTTTTTCATTTTCTGTGTAAGATAATAATATGTTCATGTGGATATATAATGTGTGTATCAATGCATTACTTTGGGATTAGATCGAAAAATTTAGAATATATTAATATTTACTTTCCTAAGCATAATAATTAATTATTATTATTATTATTTGTTTATTTTTGGCATGACTTTATTTTTTATATAGATTTTTAATGTTATTTTCAATTTATTATATTAGGATTAGATTAGAAAACTCAAGTTTATATTTTTTCTCCTTTGTAATAATTTTATGTAACTCGTATTTTTCTAAAGTATAATATATAAAATTCTAAAAATAAAATTATTTCAACTTTATTGTAAATAAAAATTGGTTCAATAAATAGAGATTTATTTTTCTAATTACATATGACTTATTTATATTTTTATATTAGGAGAATAAAAGTAAAATATTGAATTAGACAAAACATGATAAAGAAAATATTGAATTATGTAACATATAATAAAAGAAAATTATTGAATTAGGCAAAAAATAATAAGAGAAAAATATTAAATTAGGTAAAATATAATAAAAGAAAAATATTAAATAAGATAGATATTAGGCTCGGATGATACAATGAAAAATATCTTCATTCTGCAACTTCTTTCTAACCCTAGCTACAATGGCTTTTAGCTTTTCGTTCTTGTTTCTTTCTTTTCCTTTTACAATGTGTATTCCAAGAACACACGCACAGCAATACGAAGCTGACAAAAATAACGAGAAAATTTATTTTTTAATAATTTAATCAAATTAAATTAAAACAAAACCTTAATCAAATTAAGATATCTATTAACGATTTTAATCAAATTAAAATCATTAAACAACAATTCAACCCATGATTATATTATAATATTATAAACATAATCGTTAACACAGCACCGGGCTCTGATATCACTGTTGGAATTCGTAGAGACGAACACCATGCTCATGCAGCGGAAGTTTAAAATTTTTGTAAATCCAACAGATCCATCATGTGAATAAATATATTTATACGATAAATAAACAAGATAAAAGCATGAAACCCTTACAGCAAATCCGGGTCGAGTTCAACACTAAGGTATCCACGCAATTATTCTCCGACTGCAAGATACAACTTCAGTGTATTGCTATCGTGAAGAAAGGTAGAAAATCTCACGAAAGCTCAATAACTCCCAATCTCAAAATTAGGATTTATGTTTTCTAAAAACTCTCTTGTTTTTCATTGTTTACAACTTACGACTTTATGTTATATTTATACTAGGTACATAAGAGAACCCTAATCCTAAAAAGGGTTGGACTGTCCAAAACATGGGCCCAAAACAATTTTAGCCCAAGTACCTTTATTAATATAACATAGATAATTAAATCCAAATCCAATTTAGTTTAATTAAATAATTTCTATCAAATAGAAATTAATATCTTAAATATTACAATTCTAAATTGAATATTTAATACTTTCTTGATACACTCTTAAATCGGAAAAACTAATCGCATATAGTGTGACCCTATAGGCTTTTATATATGACATCAATAAAATGATGATCCAAACAAAACTCCTAGACGGATTAGTTGGACGAACTCAATATATAGAGAACATTCACTTGAACTTAGCAAATTATAACCTTTATACAAAGTTTTGGTGAAATTCCTTTCATTCCGAATCACTCGATTAAGCTTAAGATTTATCCAAGTGTCTATCTCAATGGCTTAATCAATTTATCTCATCTTTATTAGTCAACAACTAGACAATACTTCAATTACTATATTGAATATGTCTTTTGCATTGGCCAATTACTTTAGTCGACCTAATATAGAGATTATGAGTGATCTCTCTCGGAATTTCAATCGAGAAATGAATTCTTTCTTGGCTCAACTACCACCTTCATTTACATCATGACGCACCCAACACAAGTCGTATCTACCCCAAAAGGAGTGCAAGCATTGGTCGTGGTCAAAATACATCACTCAGTAAACAAGGTGCGTATTGACCTCAAGTCAAAGGATTATCACACGCTTTATACACTGATAAGTTTATAGACATACAATAAATAACTTATCAGTAGGGTTTACCAATACTCTCTAAAGTATCCATGTGTCCATCACGAATAACTATCATTCGCAGTCGTGAGACTAACTGTAATCTCTAAGAATGTGGATGCAGACCACATGCCGACATATATTATATTACCAATATCCCAATCTTGATAATTGTTAGTCGAGGCTATTTTAAGAGTAATATATTATCACTGACATCTCACCATATCAATGACAACATTAACTCTACGGGAACATTTATACGAATCATTGCAAACAATCAAAACAATAATTCAATAAATGCAATGCCATATATATAACGATATATATAATAATTGTGATCAAATGTAATGTCTTTAAATTTGATTGTATCTAGAACATTCATACTTTCATATATCTCATTTTGTTAGACCTAGAAAGAAAGAGGTCAAGAAAAGAGGTGGAGGCGGGTTTACCAAATTATGCAGCCTTCCCCCGGAGCTTACGAAATTTACAAGAGTATCTTAATTGGCTCGGACTGAGGTATATCAATTTTATAGTGGTGTATATATTTTTATTTATTTATTTTTCTTTCTGATAGTCAGTTTGGAGTAAACAAAAAAATGGTATAATACAACCTTGGATTGATGTTACTAGATGCTATTTATTTTCCTTTTAATTTTAAGTTTTGTTCTTCATTTCCATGCTTGTTCTTCATGTTATGCTTTTTCTCTTAGCACCTTGATTTCATGTTTGATCTTGTGAATTGACTATGGATTCTAGTTGAGTGACACATCTAGGCTATAGATCGGGTCCTTGATCGTCTTGATTTTGAGTTTTTCCATTGCTTTATTTTGAATTAAATTTCCATGCATAGCTTTATAATGAATCTTAGATCTACTCTTCGTTTCTTGTTATTTTCCTTCAAGATTTAAACTTTTACGTCAACTTTCATTGCTCTTCACTTTGATGCTTTCAATTTTTGCCAATTTTCATTATTTGAGTTTTCATGCATGGTTGTACCTTGTGCATGCATGGTAGTACATGGTGAAACAATGCATTTTCTTGCTTATTTCCTTTAATGCTTTGCATTTCAATTATGGGCATAAGACCGAGGCATCCTACCAACTTGTTATTTCAATTTTTAGTGTAGTTTAGCTATTTTAATTTCATTATTTTCAGTTTCCTCTTATTTTTCAAAGTTTGAAACACTTTGATCCTACAATCGAATCGATTTCCGATAAGACCAAGGCATGAACCTTTTAAATTTCTAAAACCACGAAAAACTACAACTTCAACACCTAAAATAAATCGCATCGATGGAACAAACCCTTATTTTCTATACTTTATAGTGTCAAATGATCTTTTATTTACTCGGGAGCTATTATTTTATTTGTTGAAGGACCCGGCGGACAAAAGACAAATATTATGTGACAAGAAGCTGAAAGAACTTTTTAATGTAGACACCGCCCATGGATTCTCAGTGGCGAAATTACTCATTGCTCATATTATAAAAATCCAATTGAGTTAGTTGCCATACTGAGTCTTAAGTAGCACTTGGATTTTTATTTATTTTTGTTTTGTTCAGTGGAGATGCTGTTGAGTCTCTCTATGTTGCCCATTTGTATTTTTAATATGTCTCTTTTATACAAATGATGGAAATCTTGAGGAAAAACTAATCTAAATTTCTAGGCAACATTATGACATGCCATCTTGTAACTTATTTCAATGTAATTCACTAATCTAATGACAAATGTATACACAATGTATATCTCGATTAATTTAATTTCAATAGGAGTCATAGGATTAAGTCTATCAAATACACAAAAAACACTGTAAGATTGTCTTAAATAAGACGTTTGTACTTTTATAAATGAACAGGGTACCTTTTAAAAAAAAAAAAAAACACACAACCACATCGGTTCTCAAGAAATCGATGTCATATATTTAACATCGGTTTTCTCTAAACACCGATGTGAAAAGTCACATAATCCACGTCGGTTTTAGAAAAGTCACGAAATCCACGTCGATTTTCACCAAAAACCGACGTGAAATGTCAAATCGTTAACGTCAGTTTTACAAAACCGACATGACTTTTCACGTCGGCCATTTAGACGTCAGTTCCAAAACTGACATTAAAAGTAGAAAAAAACCGACGTGAAATATGCAGTCTGTAGTAGTGATTTATTCTCTTTTCCCGAATCACCCTGCACCATTTTCAAACAAAATACGACAAGAATATGTGCCAAGTCTCGAATCAAGAACAAAAATCTGGTAATTGAACCCGAAAAGAGAAAAGGAAAAAAGCATTCATCATGCTATAAGAGAGTGAGTTTTCTTGATAGAAGAACAAATGTCGGCTATATGAGCAGCCACAAAAAACTTCATGTTAATAATTAGTAAAAGTCAAAATATCAAAGCAAAGTCTTCAGTAGGAAATATCTCAGAAAGTCCAAGGAGTTAAAAGTAAAATCAAAGGGCAGCGAGTTTCTTTGTGATCAAAGGAGTAGTCGTTAACAAAGCTCACTCACTTTATTGATCCCAACAACTACCTAATAAGAGTAGGATCGTTATTCTTATGCATTAACTATGATTCCCAACTGATTTTTCAATAAAATCTTCAAAAATCAACAATTTTTTTTCTTTTTTTAATTTGATTAATTACCTTTTACCTCTTTAATTAGTTTTTTGATATATTTCCAAACATGCATTAACTTTCAGGAAACAAATAGAAAAAATGATTGTCAAGAACATATAAATTAAAAATAACTTACAAAAAAAAAGGTTAAAACATAATATTGATGGGGTTAACTACAAAAAGTACCCTAGTTTTCATTAAGTTATGACCTAGAAATATTTATTACAAATTCTTTCCCATTCCACATTACTTAATGTTGAGGAATTTATTCTTGGCAATAATTCCTATTTTGTTATTTGCCTTTCTTGGGCACAAAATAAGTTAGGAAACTAGATATAGGTCAATATTATGTTTCCAAGTTTATGCACAAGACTTTAATTATGTCTAGATTGTGTCTAGGATTTGTTTTTAGGTATTTACCAAGTTTAGGATCTTAGAATTGTCTATTTAAGACATTAGAAATCCTAAAGCTTGGTTTTACAGTTTTTAGAGGATTGACGCACGGATCTCTTGAAGGCGCAAGGCACAACGCAAGACGATGCACAAGAGAAGAAGAACACGAAGAAAAAAACTACTTGGAGCCAACGTTCGTGAAAAACAAGATCTTTGAAGTTGTGTGACCAACAGAAGAGATCTTGCCATTCCGGCAACAAGTATTTAGTATCAAGTTTCTTGATATTTAGTTTTCATATATTACTTTATATTTTGTATTGAACGTAAAGTAAAAGTAATATATTTTTTGGGTTTGTACACCCAAGTTCACAAGTATTTGCTTGTGAACTGAATTTGTTAAATCGTGTTCTCGTATTTTAAATTCCGCTGCATAAATTTTCTTTACTCTGGTCGATGTTGTTAACTGGTGTTGTTAACATTGATTAACAACATCGTGAATATGAGAGTTATTCGTATATCCATAGACCTTCTAATTTTACAATTGGCATCTAGAGCGGGTTACTTAACCTTTTAAGTATTGATCCTTATTTTTTAGGTGCTATGGATGCTCATGGCAACCCGAGGCCTTTAATCCTTAATGGTGAGAATTATTCTCTCTGGAAACAGGGGATGAGGTGGCACTTGAAGAGCATGGATGAACGTGTTTGGAAGACCGTCCTTGTTGGATGGGAAAAGCCACGTGTTACGGATGGCGAGGGTGATGCCATTCCCAAGAAAGAGGAAGATTGGACTGCTGACGAAGCAGCTGCTGCAAGTTGGAACTCTAAATGCATCAACGCCTTGTGTGGCTATGTAGATGCAAGCTACTATCGAATCATCAAAAATTGTGAATCAGCAAAGGATGCATGGGACGCACTCCAAAGGGTGTGTGAAGGAACAGCAAGCGTGAAGAAATCCAGACTAAGAATGCTCTTGTCCACATTCGAGGCTACGAGAATYAATGAGAAAGAATCTATCATGGACTACTCTGTGAGATTGGCGGAAATAACAGAGGAGTGCAYAGAGKTGGGTGAACCCATAACWAATTCCCGTCTTGTAGGAAAATTGCTAAGATCCATTACAAAGAATTATAGCATGAAGGTGATGGCAATAGAAGAATCCAAGGATGTTGATAACATCGATTTCAACACCTTAGTTGGAAACCTCAAGCAATACGAGATGGAACACGTCACCTCTAGCTCYAAAGAGAAAAATGTTGCTTATTCTTCTGATTTAAATAAAGTAGGGGATGAAGATGACGAGGAATTCGATTTTAATGGGATTATTAAAAGAATGGAGTCGACTACTCTCGAAGAAGATGAACTAGCCCTTGTGACTCAACGCTTCAACAAATTCTTGAAGAAGAAGAACAACTCTGGAAGCTCAAGTACAAGGAACATGACACAAATATCCACTCCAAAGTTTATTGGACGAACTCTTCCACAATCTCAGTCCTCAGATTCAATTTCCAATGTGTCAAGCTCTTCAAAACAACTCAGCGAGATACAATGCCACGAATGCAAAGGTTGGGGACATTACAAGAATGAGTGTCCCAACTTTCTTAGAAAGAAAAGTATGATCATTACTGACTTTACTGAAGACTTCAATGATTCCGAGTCACTTGATCCAGTCCCAGCATTACTCTCCCATGTTGTTTGGGACAACGATATCCATGTTGGTTTGCTTGCAGATAACATCGTGTGCCTGAATGCTGAGACCACTGACTATTATGAGGAATACGAGCAGCTGAGTGAAGATCACAAAAAATTGTATGTCAGTTGGAGTAAACAGGTACTGAAAGCAAAAGATCTCTCAAAAGAAGTAGAGAATCTAACCAATAAAAAGGAGGATCAGCTCAAAATTATTGTCCGGTTGGAATCATCTCTCACCAAGAAGGATGCTGAGCTTGAAAAGATTAGGAACGAACTGACCACTGTTTGAGGAACAATTTCAAATCTAAACAAAGGTAAGGCGAAGCTTGATGAAATTTTGACTGTTAGCTTCCCAGAGTCCTCTAAGCATGGAATAGGTTWCAAGCCAAGTCAACCCACGCAAGTGTCGAGTCAAGAACGAAAATCTTCCAAACGCCACAAGAAAAGGAGGAGACATTTCGTGTGTCATCATTGTGGAGAACCAGGCCACATTCGGCCCTTTTGCTGGAAGATCATTGGCGAAAGAAGACTCTTTCAGAGAACAAGTATGCCTGTCAAGTCCAATGTTGGTAACCGCGGTACCAACATCAATACCAACATCAGATACAAACAAGTGTGGGTCAAGAAAAATAGCATCAAGTGCAATATGATCCATACCTCCTTGAAGTCTCTAGTCCCTGGAGCCTGGTATTTTGACAGTGGATGCTCGAAGCATATGACAGGCTCAGAAGAATTGCTCTCCAACATTGTCAGGTTTAAAGGTGGAAAAGTGAAGTATGGAGGAGATGCAAATGGCCAAATTGTTGGCCAAGGGACTCTCCATGTTCATGGTGTTGTAACATTGGAAAATGTGCTTCTAGTAGAAGGACTTACAGCAAATTTGATCAGCATAAGTCAATTGTGCGACGGAGGGTTCAGCGTTAAATTCAACCGTGAAAAATGTGAAGTTTATGAGGAGAATGGATCGTGTATTCTCACTGGGAAAAGAACTTCAGATAATTGCTACCAAATTCACAGTGATGCGTTTTGCAGGTTGTCCCAATTTAGTGAAGCAGAACTATGGCATCAAAAGCTTGGACATGTAAATTACAAGATGATGGATAAGTTGGCCAAGGAAGAAGTTGTGACTGGACTGCCCAAGCTCAACACCAAGATCATTCGAGTGTGCGAGGCATGCCAAAAGGGGAAACAGGTAAGGGTGCCACATCCAGTCCAACAAAGTCTCACTACATCGTCTTGCTTTGAACTGCTTCACATGGATCTCATGGGACCACTAGAGGTTGAGAGCCTTGGTGGTAAGAGGTATGTTTTCGTGATTGTTGATGATTTTTCTAGGTTTACTTGGGTAGAATTTTTAAAAGAAAAATCTGAAACTTTTGAGGCTTTCAAAAAACTTGTAAAGAAGCTATGTGTA
>BMAC01000805.1:122124-165757 GCA_014905375.1 Phtheirospermum japonicum | reverse complement strand
GTATTGGGCTGGAGATGTAGTAGATAGGAAGAGTACCACTGGAGGATGTTTTTTTCTGGGTAATAATCTAATTTCTTGGTACAGCAAAAAGCAAAATTGTATTTCTCTTTCTACAGCTGAAGCCGAGTACATTGCAGCTGGAAGTGCGTGCACACAATTACTGTGGATGAACCAAATGATTGAAGACTACGGTCTGCACAGTAGTATCTTGACGGTGTTGTGTGACGATTCCAGTGCCATTGACATCTCCAAAAATCCAGTCCAGCACTCTCGAATCAAACACATTGACATAAGGTACCACTTTATTCGAGACCTAGTTGAGAGGAAGATTGTTAGCCTTGAACATATTGGAACTGATAATCAGCTGGATGACATCTTCACGAAGGCATTAGATTACGAGACCTTCTCTCGTTTAAGAAGAGATCTCGATATGTGCATTGTCTAACCAATGTTGGTTTGTGATGTTGTGACACCTCTTATCAACATCAGTCACAACATCTGTTTTATTTTGCATGCATTATTCTTTTCTTTTCATACATGAGTCTAATGCATTGAGTTTGATTAAAAGTGAAATAAGGTCCGGTGTTGCAATAAAAGTGATGACAAAAAGGACCAACCTCTTCGAAATTAGGTGATTGTGGAACTTGCCCGCAGAAACTGGTTTTCTCCCGGGTCCAAAAACAAGAGACGTTTAACAGCAATTGCTGAAGATTAAAAGATTTAAATCCCTTCAAGGATGAAGAAAATCTGGACTCAAAATGCTCCAATCTTTAAAACTCGCCTTCTTGAGAGATTTTGACGTAGTCATTAACTTGGGTTAAGGGGTAAGTTTCCATTGACTTCACCTAGGGTAATGTTGGTTTATAATGTTGTTAGTAATAAAAAAGCAACATTGGATCAAAACACTGAAATCATTGTGTGTTCTGTTTTAACCTTTTAGGTCATGATTTTTAGGTATCCCGTAGGACATTCATACTTTGTGAAGATGCCATCTTACTGTGCGTTATGTTTCTTGTGTTTTTGTCTTGCTTGAAATCTCTTAATTTTGTTTTGAATTAAGCTAACCAAGTGTTTCAGTGGAGTTATAATCGGACGGCTGGACAGGTAATAATGAGGTGAATTTGGTGAGTGAAAGATAACATTGCACAAGATAGGTAAAACTGTGTTGATGGTTCATTAAAATCAGCCTTGTTTCTCGGCCTATTTTGTAGATTAAGTCATACAATTTTTTTAAAAAAATTGTTGATGGAAAGAGTTAGTGGGTTAACTTGTGTGATCACGTAGCCTAATTCTAGGAGGAGTGGCTTTATTTTTTTGGAAACAAAAATCGTGTTTTGAAACAAAAATCGGCCAGTGATTTTTTTTGGGGTTTTTTTTCATATATTTACCTTCTCTCTCCTTCTGGGCAACGGTCATCTTTTAGAAGGATAAAAAGCTGATTTGCTTTTTACCGTTGGCTCACAATTGCAAACCCTCTCAAATTACAACTCCTAGAATCCTTTTCCTTCTCCAATTCTCTCGATTATTTTGGTTCTTGCCTGTGTGTTTTTGTGAGTTTGTGCAGGATGACCAATTCGCCACTGCCGTCCTCGTCTGTCCCAGAACTGCCTGCTGAGGTTTGCTGGTCCGGCGAACAGATTCCATTGCCATATCCGAAGATGGGTGGCCTTGATATACGCGAAGAGATTGGTGGTGGTAGTTCATCCAACCCACCACTATCAACATCGCCGCCTCAATTGCATGCGCCTGATTCTCTCGCTGTCGTGCTTGTTCCATCGTCGGTCGATGCTACGTCGGTTACTCAAGTGTTCCCTGGACAGCCCGGGAACGAGATTGACGTCGATAACCCCCCCGATTTAGCTTTTGTGGCTGAGACCTTAGGCCGCGTGGGAAATCCTACCTTGAAGCGATCCAGGCGTTTGCGCAACATACCGCCCGGCGTTGTGCCGCCCGCGGTCCCAAAGAGCAAGGCTGGTCCGCGTCGCCACGTGCCGATTGAACACATAAACCTCCAGGAAGATGTTGTTGTGGAGTCTGACCCTGATGATCATGATTTTGAGCCTACTGCTCCGATTGCCGGAGTTGAGCCACCGTCTGCCTCTGCTCTCCCAGTTTGCCGGAGAAGAAGAGGTTTACTCGCCGGAAACAGCTTGTGCGTAAAGCCGACAGGAGACCCGACCTGACGAAAGACAGTGTCTCTCCCAGCCAGACAAGGGTCAAAGTCTCCCCCAAGTCATCTGCTACTGAGTACTCTTCGCCTCCATATACTGTACTGGATTTTATCACCGGCGAAGTTACTAGTTCCGCCAAGTCACCTGCTGATGTTCCCCCGCCGTCTCCAATTCGTGCTGCATCTCCTGAGTTTGATACAGGTCTTTTTGAACATTCCCCTGACTCTTCAATGGATGTGCCCTTGAAAGATGTTCTTGCTGCTTTCAAAAAGGACAAGAAGAAAAAGAAGGCAGCTGCACAGGATGATGTTGTTAGTCATGTTGGTAGCCCCTTACCAACATTGAGTCGTTCAAAGTCAGTCTCATCCTCCCGCACTGCATCTGTTCCTGGTCCATCTCATTCTCCCATGCAGTCCTCCTCGGCTGCCTGTGATCACTCCCAGTCCTCATCTGGCACTGCTACTCCTACACCCGAGATTGAGGACATGGAGCCCTTTTCAGATAAATTCTTAACCGCTGAGGCTGCAGAGTTGTTTGATGTTTATCAAACTCGCCATATGATCGCTGAGAGAAAAGTGCCGTTTGATTTGTTTGAACGCCACAACCTGATAGCCTACCTCCGATTTCATGGTATGTATTCCACAGTGTCTACCGCCATTCCATTTGTTAGAGATATAGTTCTTGAGTTCTATGCAAATATGCTGCCCTCGATTGTTGATTTAAGCTCTGTGAACTATGGGAAAGTTTTTCTGTGTGGTAAAGTGTTTGCCTTCACTCCTGACTTAATTGATGATTTATTTGGCACCACTTCACATCGGGGTAATTTTGTTGTGGATGATATGGATGAGGTTGTGTCTTTTTTATCTGGTGGAATGGTACATTCGTGGTTTGAGCAACTGCCGAGCACTAGGCTCTCGTCTTTATATTCTATTATGCACAAAGTGGCACTTTGCAACTGGGTCCCTTCCAAGAACACTATAGTTGTTACTCGGCCTCAGGCCCAGTTTTTATTTAAGCTTGGGAAGGGTGTAAAATTCAGTTTCGGGCACCATATTTTTGATATCGTGACTAAGTTTGCCACATCATGGTCTGCTGCCTCGTTGTGTTTTCCCTCTCTTATTTTCATCTTGTTGAAGAACCAAGGTCTGACGCTTCTCCCAGATGATGTGCTCACTAGTGATGCGGATTGGTTTGCTTTTCGAGGCCAACACACTACTGGTGCACGGGTGATCGATTTGCCTTGGAAGGCTCCAGTTCCTGCTGATGTTGATAGTGATGTTGGGAAGGACGATCCCAARATGGTCCGCATTTCTGRGCAGCTCCTGCGTGCGCATGTTGCTTCCATTGACCTGCAGATTTCTAAGCTGCAGGCACTTTGTTGCTCGCTGTTGGAGGCCCTTTCCCTTTCTGGTCAAAAAGGGGGAGAGGATGACGTGAACGTAGGAGGAGAAAGTGTTGATGGTGTTGATGGAGAGGATGTTGCTGATGTTGCCGAGAATGAGAATGCTGCTGCTGATGCTGAAGATGTTGTTGCTGCCGAAGCCTTGACAAGCCTTGCTCAAGAGAAGAGGCGTAAGCGAATTCGGGCGGGCAACAAGGCTTTGAAGAAGATGATGAAACTGAGGGAGAATAAGAAGAGGAAGAAGAGTGGTGAAGGAACTTCGACATCTCCTCGACGGTCAAAGAGGATTCGAAGTCATTAAGTTCCTTTACTTTGTTTATTTTGAGAAGTGCTGGTTATTTTGAACAATGTTGGTTTGTAATGTTGGTTTGAGTGTTAACAACATTGGGTATTTTGTTTAGGGGGAGTTTTCTATCTTAGGGGGAGTTAGTATTTTTATTTTTATTTGTGTTTGCATCTTAGTGTTTTGTCCAGAAAGGCAAAAGGGGGAGATTGTTGAGGAGTTTATTCTTGGCAATAATTCCTATTTTGTTATTTGCCTTTCTTGGGCACAAAATAAGTTAGGAAACTAGATATAGGTCAATATTATGTTTCCAAGTTTATGCACAAGACTTTAATTATGTCTAGATTGTGTCTAGGATTTGTTTTTAGGTATTTACCAAGTTTAGGATCTTAGAATTGTCTATTTAAGACATTAGAAATTCTAAAGCTTGGTTTTACGGTTTTTAGAGGATTGACGCACGGATCTCTTGAAGGCGCAAGGCACAACGCAAGACGACGCACAAGAGAAGAAGAACACGAAGAAGAAAACTACTTGGAGCCAACGTTCGTGAAAAACAAGATCTTTGAAGTTGCGTGACCAACAGAAGAGATCTTGCCATTCCGGCAACAAGTATTTAGTATCAAGTTTCTTGATATTTAGTTTTCATATATTACTTTATATTTTGTATTGAACGTAAAGTAAAAGTAATATAMTTTTTGGGTTTGTACACCCAAGTTCACAAGTATTTGCTTGTGAACTGAATTTGTTAAATCGTGTTCTCGTATTTTAAATTCCGCTGCATAAATTTTCTTTACTCTGGTCGATGTTGTTAACTGGTGTTGTTAACATTGATTAACAACATCGTGAATNGGCAACAAGTATTTAGTATCAAGTTTCTTGATATTTAGTTTTCATATATTACTTTATATTTTGTATTGAACGTAAAGTAAAAGTAATATAGTTTTTGGGTTTGTACACCCAAGTTCACAAGTATTTGCTTGTGAACTGAATTTGTTAAATCGTGTTCTCGTATTTTAAATTCCGCTGCATAAATTTTCTTTACTCTGGTCGATGTTGTTAACTGGTGTTGTTAACATTGATTAACAACATCGTGAATCTGAGAATTATTCGTATATCCATAGACCTTCTAATTTTACACTTAACAACTAATCAAAGAGATTCGAACCCATCCTCAAAACACTAACATAGATAAATTAATCAATATGATATAAATTCAAAACTATAGTCATAAGCTTAAAATAATCATTAAAGTACAACAGATGTTAAGAATATAATGGCACTTGATGAGCATAGATAGATATTTTGATTAACTTAATATTTGAAATAATTGACAGCACCGAGAAAAAAGGAATAAATTATACATACCAAGAACTTGTCATGATCATCTAAAAAAGGCAAAAATTCAAGATTTGCAGATATAGAATCCACATCCATGATCTCTAGGTTGATTACTGGTGTAATATTGAGAATGTACAAATTGGGTTTGAGAGTAAACTATCACTTTCAATCAGTCAATCATATTAAGAATGACACAAAAACCACATAATATGAATAATCTAGCCCATTAGTAAAAGTGGACACAATCAAGAGTTCTGAAAAGTAGCCCAGAAACCTAAGAGTGAAAAATATGATACCATACATTTCATGTGTTATACCTGGTGAACTTGATCCAAACATTAGAACTCAGCTTGAGTTAGTTCAGGAAAATATTGTATAGAAGCATCGGATGGAACAAGGTCCAAACTCAATAGATAGGGACTCTTTCACCACATTCTCACCACTTCAGTTCAACATATTCATGTATCAAAGAGAATCCTAAGAATATTGAAGAATCCAAATATCAAACAACAATCATCCAGCCCAAACTCAAATAAAAATACACACCTTTGGGAGAAAAACAAATACACCAACAAAGCAAAATTAACAAACAAGATTTCAAAAATAGAAGCCAAAACCTGCCATTGAATCTCACTAGGCTGCTTTTTTCATATCTGTATTTTTGAATACGAAAAGTGGAAGAGTAAAATACATTTCATACATATCCCAGAAAAAAATAAGCGAAAAATATTATTATTTATCTTTCTTTGGAAATAAGATGATTCTTGCACTTCGATTGACTCATACACTACAAAAAAGAAAAACCAGTTATATTGGCGGGTATGCTGACGGGCAAAAGGCTGTCAGCATTACTGGCGGAATACGTTGTTGGCGGTCTTACTGATAGCCTAGGCCGTCAGTAAATATCCCCGTCAGTAACCCTTAAGGGAAAGAGCGAGAATTTGTCCCGCTTAATTATCCTGACGGGCGAGGCTGTCAGGATATAATTTTTAATTAAAAAAAAACAATAATATATACGTTGACGACCTTGGCCGTCAGCGTATAAGTACCGCTAATCCTGACGGCCTTGCCCGTCAAGATTCTAACCTAAAAAATCCCCCCCCCCCCCCCATTATGTCAAAATAAGATAAAAAAAATCGTCATCAACCCTCTCGGCCCAACCCCCTGCCCCCGTCGCCGACCCATCGTCGTCGCCGTCGCCTGGGAGAAACAGTAGCCTTCCCCAACGCCGTCGCCATCGTTTGGGAGAAAAGAGAGTCGGCGCCATCACCGTCGCCCACCACCACCACCAGTGCCTACTCCAGCACCGTCACCCACCACCACCACTAGCACCGTCACCCACCACCACCACCAGCACCTGCTCCAATGCTGTCGCCCACCGACAAGCATTTTACCATTCCTTCAGCACACCCGGTTTCTGAGGGTTTTTTTTTCTTTTCCTTTTTTTTGTTTTCTTTTTTGGTTTCAAGTTTTAGCTGCTTTTGGTATGTCTTGCTTTAAATCCAACCGTTGTGTGTATACTTGTTTGTGAGGGAGTGTGCAAATTAAATCTTTTGTAAGCCAAAAGTGTTTTTATTTGGTTTCAAATCATACTGGCATTTGGGCTTCTTTAGATATTAATCAGATTATTTATTAAGAAGATGAAATAATATGACTCCTGTGAGTTTGTTCATTGTGGAGTTATATATAAGTTTGAAAGAGAATATATATATATATATATATATATATATATATATATATATATATATATATATATATATATATATATATATATATATATATTTGTCACTCTAATCCAATCCTATATGCATAATCAGATTTGCTCAAATATTTTGTGGCTAACCGCTGCTTCATGGGTCCGGGTCGAAATCGGGTTCAAACCATCAGACCCGTTTGTTAATTGAGTTGAACTCGGGTCCACCCGATATGACCCATTAAACCCATTGACCCAATTATTATTTTTTAGTTTTTAGTTCTTACACGTATAAAATTGATCAAGTTCAAGGTTATGGCATATTCCATCAACTTCAATTGTTGGTCAAGTCAATCCAAGTCAATGTTTAAGTTATAATTACTAGAAATATTTCTACTTTAACTTTTCGGTTTTTGATTTTTAAAGATGAGGGCATATGCTATTGGATTGGCATTCGTTTTTTCCTTGTCAACAAATTAGATAAATCAAAGTTAAAAAGATTGAGCCTGGGTTCAATTTCTTGACACGAATAATTAAAATAAAAATCTATTTTTTTTTAATAAAAATCTTTTTTTTTAAATAAAAATCTATTTTTTTTAAATCAAATATTTTTTTTTAAATCAAGTCTGGGATTTAAATAATTTTAATATAAATTGGAGTTAATTTATCATTCTTTTTTTATTTTAATTGAAAATAAGTTTATAGTTTTTAAAATAATTTTAAATTAAATAAAAATTTATTTAAAATTCTATTTTTATTTTCTAGTTAAATAATTAGGTTTCAAATAGAGTTTAATCGTAAATAATTTCGAAATTAGGGTTAAATTAGTAAATTTTAGGAAAATACGTACACAAAGTATATAATTAGATAGTTATGGGTTAATTTAGTAAATAATTAGGAAAATAGGGCTTCATTGTATTAACATAGATTGTTAGGGTCTGCTTTTAAATTTAGATAAACTTTAGGGGCAAATTATATTGTGATATATGTATGTACCCATTATACTGTATATATATTGTTCATGCATGGGAGGTCGTGGTGATCGGCCGGGATTTAAAAAAATTTGTATATTTTACATGCATGGGAGGTTGTGGTGATTGGTCGGGGTTTAATTTCGTCTATATATATTATTATTATTGGTGTTGTTGGTTGTATACTGTAGGATGTTGACGTGGGTTACGGCGCTGGCCGGGAGGTGTTGTCCCTGCAATAGCAGATTTTCAAAAAATTTTAAAAAAACGTGATAGGGTGTCACGTGGTTTTATTTAAATTTTCAAAATATTTTTTAAAAATGTGACGGTGGTAATTGCTTATTTGGAACCTTGGCGAAGTGACGCGATTCATATTTTTGTAGAGAATCAATTATATATAGATCACTCGTTTGAGAATTAATATCAAATAGGAAATTTTGAAACTAAGTTTCAAATTATTCCAATATTCCTTAGACCCGTTTGAGATTTAATATCAAATATAGAGTTTGATACTAAATCTCGAATTGTCCCATTTTTGGACAATTTGAGAATGTGACTTGTGGTATGGTTATCTTATATGTATGTTTTGTTTGTTTTTAAATTCCGATTTCTGCATCTCTCTAATTGTTCTCGGGTGCACTGAAATATACGTGTACTACGAGAACTAAGGGGAGATGCTGCCGAAATTTTGAATCTAAGAAAAATGCATATTTTAAGATAATACATACTACTAAATGTCACGTTCTTGAATGTAATAGAAGCCTTACCAATTATAACTCAAATTACTCATTCTTCTCGTAATGCTACCAAAGTTTTGCCACATTCTTTTTCGGCCATTGATTCTAGAATCACGAATAACACTCAAAAATCTTAGGATGGTTGCTAATTGTAGTTGGATGGACAAACGGAATATTTTTGGATTTCTAAATCCGGCGTTCGTGGCCGGTGTAGATTGTTTCGTACAACTTGCACTCACGCATGATTCTGCAGAGAGGGGCAGTGATAAACTGAAATGCCCTTGCCTACGAACTAAGTGTAGGAACTCTAGTTATAGGTCTATCAATGAGATAAAATGTCACCTTGGTACCAAAGGGTTCATTGTTGATCACTACATTTGGACTCATCACGGGGAAATAGATCTCGTCTCATCGCCTGTTGGTATTGAAGTCGGGGGATCATCATCAAATGCGTACGTCGATATGGTGCAAGATGTTTCTGGTCCCAATTTTGATATAAATGATATTGAGTTAGAGGAATCACCTAATCCCGAGGCGAAGAAATTTTTTGATATTCTGCAAGCTGCAAAAAGGCCTTTGTATCCCGGTTGTGAGAAACACAATCGGTTATCTTTCGTTGCCCGTCTTATGAATTTGAAATCGGAGCATGGAATTTCTCAGGAATGATATGATCAATTTATTTATTTAATCAAATAGATCGTGCCAGAAGACAACAATGTTGCAGATAATTTCTATGAAAGTAAGAAGTTGTTGAGAGGTATAAGGTTACAATGAAGCAGGAAAGGAAGAAATCGCCCCAGCTTTTTTAGCCAAATTCTTTTTCACTTTGCTGTTCGGCTAGAGAAAGAGGATGATCTCATTTTCCTTATCTCGTGCAATTAAAGGGAAGGAGACTGGAAAACCCAAACTGAGCCTATTAAGATAAGAAGGGGGAATGCTTACCGATATCGAAGCCGTTCCGCTCGTCCCTCTTTCGAGGAGGGACAAAGTAAACCTCTCCTTGAAGAAAGCAAGTTTGCGGTTACGTAGATGATAACCGGCTTATACAAAGGTTTGTTTGTTGGAACCTTGTCAGAATCTTTTTGGAGCCCTTGGTGGTCTCATATTATTTAAAATCGGTCTACTAGTTCTAGCAGAGCAAAGCATCCCTAAGCTCTCTAGTTCATTACTAACCAAATCCTTGATAAAAAGCAAGGTTCGAAGACGCTCGACCAYAGGGAGAGGAGAGAAATAGTGAGACCAGTCCAATCCAAGGAGCGAAGACCTATAGAATGGGGATCGGAATTCCCAGTCCTATAAAAGCAGCTAAGCAGCCTTTCTTTAATGCAGTCAGGGGTAGAGAAGATAGATTGTTGCGTGAAGAACTAAATGATTTATTGGAAGGATGATTTGAATCTGGATAAGTGCAAGTTTTGTGATCATCCACGGTTCAAACCCGCGAAGAAGGGACAAGATAAACGGCGCAAGTCCAACTTAGTTTCGTACAAAAGGATGTATTACTTTCCTCTAACGGCCCGCCTGCAGAGGTTGTACGCATCTAAAATAACGGCAAAAGATATGCGGTGGCATGCAGAACATATGGTAGAGGATGGTGTCATGCGTCACCCGTCAAATTCTGAGGCTTGGAGGCACTTCGATCAAACTCATCCAGAGTTCGCCGCTGAAACTCGAAACGTAAGATTGGGTCTATGTACAGACGAATTCAACCTTTTGGAAGTTTTGGAAAACAATACTCGTCATGGCCGGTGATTGTCACACCATACAATTTGCCTCCCTAGATGTGCATGAAAGAGCAGTACATGTTTCTCAGCGTTCTCATCTCGGGCCCACAAAACCCTAAAGATAAGTTAGATGTTTTTCTACAGCCGTTGATTGAGGAGCTTAAGCAGTTGTAGTCCGACGGTGCTCTCTCGTACGATGTATCTAGAAAATAGAACTTTCAGTTGCAAGCGGCCCTTATGTGGACCACTAGCGACTTTCCTGCCTACTCGATGTTGTCCAGTTGGAGTACGGCCGGTCGAATGGCTTGTCCGTATTGAATGGAGCGTTCAGACGCTTTTACCCTACAAAAGATCATGAAGCAATCATGGTTTGATAACCATTGTGAATTTCTATAATATGATCATCGACTTCGTAAAGATAAAAAAAAAAAATTTAGGAAAAATAGAAAGGTTGAAGCTCTGCCGCTGCACGTCCATTCTGGAACAGAGATTTTTGCCGAAATTGAAAGGCTAGGACTTCTGAAAGTAACCGATGAAAATGCAGAACATGTGAACGGACTAATAGCGAAGAATAGTGATTGAAAAAAAGTATTTTTTGGGATTTGCCTTACTAGAGCACTAACTTGATTCGTCATAATTTAGACGTTATGCACATTGAGAAAAATATTTTTGATAATGTGTTTAACACGGTAGCTGTTAAGTAAAACAAACTCCATTAGAGCCAAATACAAAAACCCAAAAGAAATAGAAAAAGGAGAGAGCTTTTGCAAACTATCATGTGCCTGACAAATTGAAATTAATTAAATTATGAAAACTACCACTGCGATGTAACTAATTATAAAAAATATCGTATAAATACTAATTAGTTCTCATTAGGAATTCGGTGTGTTATATGGAAATTATATTAAAGATAATTATAAACATTAAAAAATAATAGCCCAATACTGGTATTGGCATATATGAGCCAAACAAATGCATAAAATGGAATTTATAATCAACTAAAAATAAAATAATAATAATAATAATAATAATAATAATAATAATAATAATAATATAAGAACGGAATCATAATCAGGTATATTGAATAATCAGATAAAAAAAAGTTGTAGTAAACATTCTATATTTTCTGAAAAATATGAGAACAAAATAATGTGATATATTTTGCTTCATTGATATCATTCGCGGAATAATTAAAAAAAATGCATAACAAAAAAAGCACTATAAAAGTTTGAATTACTTTTCACCCTAAATCTTCATCACACTTTCGAAAAACAAACTCCAATCACATTCACCATATCATTACTCAAATACATATAAAATTCACGAGAACAATACAAGTCAAGGAAAAAAAACACTTACCATCTTTCTGAGCAAAGAAGAAGGGAGGCGGGGGCAAGCGAGAGAGGCTTTTGGAAGTAGGGTTTGGTAGTATGTGGATTGTGGAGTCTGCAAATGCAAAAATCAAATAAATGAAAAAAAAATTAATTCGGGCTAGTAGCACAAGAGTAAATTATCTATCTTAGTAACAAATGTATTTCCAAATGTCAAACACAAGGCACTCCATGTGTCAAAAGAATGTGGCTCTACAGTAAACATCATTGTTTTCTTATCATACAGTTTAGAGGTAGATACACGACGACAATAATGGGAAAAACTAAAAAAAGAAACAAAATATATAAATGTTGAGAAATGCAAGACCATTTTATTTACTAATACGTTTCACCATCCAAGGAATTGTTCAAAGATTAGGTTGAGCGGACGCTGAACATGAAGGAAAAGAGTCAATATCATCCAACAATATTTAAATAATTACAAAAAAAAAAAAAGATAAAAAGACAAACAATTACCTGAACTTGGCTAAGAATAGAAATGTTTTATGCTCTTATAAGGATCAGCGATGGAGCTAACCATCTTGTTGTCACATTCTCTAAACTGCCCAGCATCCATTGGCTTCAAATCACCTTCCCTAAACACAAAAAGTAATTTTGTGTTACTAGTGTTAATATTTTTGATAGTTTTAGATGAAGAATGTGTTTCTGCTGATGGCAGTCATATCTCGACTGGAGACAAAGATATAAATGTAGGTATAATGAGTTATTATGTAATACTTGAAGTACTATTTATAATACCATTATGTTTATTTATGATAATTTCTTGTTCTTGATGTCACATAAACAAAAGAGGTATTACAAATTATGCGCATATATCAACTAATTTGATTACTACCGAAGCAATTCCGAATGATGTCTATATAAATGTATGTAAAATGAAAATTGTTCTATTGTGATACATTTACTAGTTTTTGTGGTACTTTTACTGGTGTTTGTGATACGTTTTACTGCTTTGCAGAATAAAACTATTAATAGGCATAAGAGGATCTCTATAGAGAATAAGAAGAAAATTAATAGCTAAACTTTATGAATTTTATTGTGATCACACTCATGCAGAAGGATTTAATGTGTGGAAGTCGAGGAACAAAAAGAATACGCATTGTCGAGTGTGTTTGCGTGCAAATTTACGTGTTTTGTTCGCGTGCAAAATTACATGTTTAAGGGTTTATTTCATAATATCCTAAAGTATACATGTATAATTTTCATGTGATTTTTCTTATTTTATCTATATCTTGAAAAATATTACGCTGTTCTTGTATTTGTTGTTTCTCATAGCAAAATGATAGGTTTTTAAACCTATTTGGACCAAGAGCGTTAATAACCCCAATTTAGATGACCAAATGATGTACAAGGATGGAAGAAGGAATAAAAGGAGTTTAAACGGGCCCAAAAATGCTAAAATATGAGACGTAGAAGTAAAAGTCAAGAAGGCAACAATATGGTAATTTCCCTACATAAGATGGTTTTTGAATACTTTTTGTATATTGAGTCATACTTTTATCATAATAAGTCCGATTGCGGTTATTCAAATGGCCACATAAAGCTAAGATATGGGGCTATAAATCTTATGAAGATACATAAGCCTAGTACGGTAAATTTGAGGGACAGAAATTAGGTTTTTTAAGATAGCATGTAGCTGAGACGAGCACCCAAGCAAGCACCCGAGCTTAGGTCGGGTGCTAGGTAGGGTACAGAGTGTCAGGATTTTAAAAAATATGAAATTTGGTTTAAAACCATAGGAGGAGTCCTATAAATACCCCTAATTATCCTCACATGAAAATAACACATTACATATCATACAAGGGGCCTTAAGAGTGAGATTTGGAGTTAAGAACTCGAGACAGTGAGCCCGAGGATTGATTCGAACTTTTGTGTTCCTACTTTATAAATATTTGTCAATTATTCAAAAGCTCGCTCGCAAGAGTACGAGTTCGCATGTAGGTTGGTAAGTTGAACCGAGTCGATCTCTCGAGGAAGACTAGATTTAGAAGTTCGTTTTGTGTTTGATTTAACGAATAAGAAAATAAAAATAAAACTAATCTAAACACGCGGATAGGGGGTTTTGTTTGATTGTTTTAAGAACTAGAAATTAATTGAACTAAGAGCAATGAGCTAAATCTAGAAATCATTTAAATTATGAACTAATTAATTAAATCTATAACTATTTAGACTAAGAACTAATTAATTGAAACTAAAGATTATTTAAATTAAGAGCAAAATAATTAAAAGACCTTAAAACGATTTAAGAAAACTAGGGTTCTAGAGCTTCGATTCGTCTCCACGATCGCTTGGGAAGACCCAATTGATGGTTCACAACGAATCTAGGCTCTAGACCCATAAGATTTAGCCGATAATAATAATCAATCTCAACATCACAATCACAAGAGCAATTTGTCATGGAAGCAATAATTATTAATTAAACTAATTAAAAAGCATGCCAACTAAATTAAAGAACAAAGAGAGTAATCACTTACTATTGAACTAAGACGAACTGCAGCGTTTTCGTGAAGAAACCTTGAATCTAAATTAATCTAAACTATCTAGGAGCTAATCCAAACTAATGCTAAAGTCTAAGAATTTAAGTCTAAGAATTATGAAGAGAAACTAAGAAATCGAAGGGCACTCGTTGGGGTTGTCAGCCCCTAAGAGGCCTTAAAACCCTAGAAATATGATAATGTATGTAAAAATCCGAAATACATAGGGTATTTATAGTTTGTGGGAAGTCTTGAGCAGTAAGAAATCACAAGAAAATGCGTTTCGGCATCAAGCGTCGATTGACGTCAGTTATTGCGTCGATCGACGCAAACTGGTCGACGCTATAGAGAGTTTTGTGGGCAGGTGCGTCGGCAGCTCTACTATAACAATTCCAGATGGAAAAGCATTATAGAAAGCCGGCAGCTTTAAAATCTTCAAATCGCGGCCCGTTTTCGCTGAAACTCCACTCGTACGCCCATCCTCGACTATCTTCAGGCCAAAAAACTTCAAAATACCTAAAATTAACATAAAATTAACTAATTATAATTAGAATATGATAAAACAAGTTGGAGATAAGAAAATACTAAAATGTGCTCAATCTATCCAACTTTCACCGAAAACAATAGGAAAACTAACTAAAATACTAACTAAAATCAAGACAAATTCGTGTTAATCAACTACCCCACGCTTTATTGGTTTGTTCGTCCTCGAACAAACGATAGTTTCAAAGTATAACAAGAAACAAGATAGCTCATACAATGATTTGTGCTATGCTACATACATAATTTTGAAAATATAGATACAAGTCACGCAACGTCAAACACTCCACCCTTATTACAATGTCGCTTCAAAATCAAATCATGCATCCTCTCAAAAGGGTAATATATAGGGGTGTTCACTCAAAAGCACTCAAGCATTGCTGCATAGGACGTGTATATGCTCAAATCATACAAATGCAAGTACAATAAACAGAAACCGGAAATCAATCTCTTTTCAACTGCAAATTAAGTGTGTTATCAACAAAGAATCGAAAAAGGTCTTTTCAGTTTGTAATGTAAGGCTCTTTGGATGGGTATGGAATATATAAGTCATGTGGCTAAATAACTCACTCAACCTAATCTAATCATGAAGCAATGTGCTTTACCTCATTCCAAAGAAAACCTCACTAAACACTCAAAACGTAGCCTTTATACATAGGCTATTTCTCAACTCGCTACTCTAAAACCGACTTGTAACTCAAACCACTTAATCACAATTGAAGCTTATTATATGCTTATTTTTCAATTACACAACTCTTTTGCCCTCTAATCATTAGGCTATATAAATAAACAAATAATAAACACAAGCCTTTATTAGCACGTAGGCATTGACTCAACACGATCCAACTAGACTCACCATCCTTCTTTTTTTTAATTTTGTCCCTTTTCTCTTTTATGGGATCTTTTTCTTTTTTCCTTTTTTTTTATTTACTTCTCTTTTTTTTCGGATGGTGGTCCTTAATTACATAAATTCATAAAATCATAAATTCCTAATAAATTTCCAAAACACTAATAACCAGTAAAAATTAACGAACTCCTACCCCACGCTTTTAATGGGTTTGTAGCGATCGACTCAAAAACACTCATGGCTATAGGCATGGATTATTTGGCTATGAGGGGCTCATTTGAAATTTATAGTGGCTAATATATATGAATATGGCCGGAATAAGGTTTTTCTGTGCCTTAACCTCATTTTCAAAGTCAACTACACACAGCGGTTTTAAAGAGATATCAAAACTGAAACTTATTCAAGCACATGCGAAGATGATAATCACTCAGGCTACTCACAGGCTTTTTGCATGAAAAAGTTTTGAATTGACGCTATTTTTTAGGGTTTGTGAAATTAATTGCGTCTAAGTACCATTTTGCAATATATAATAAAAAATTTTAAAAATTATGTACTTATACACGCTCAAAGACAAAAACCTCAAATCAAACTTAGTCAACTTCGACAGGCAAACAATTCAGCGCAGAAATAACAATCAATCACGTAAAAAAAATTCAAATTGCACAATTTTCAAATATAAATCATATTTTCAAATATAAATCATACTCAACCATCCCCCCTCTAAAAATCCAGTAATCTCCTGAGTGCCCTAAATATAAAGAAAAATAAATCAAACGAGGAAAGGAGTAAGGGAACGTCCTTGAGAAATAGTCGAGCAACTCCAAAAAGCGCTTGTGCAATCATCCTTCGCCTTGAATCCTGTGATCGAAAATGTCTTGAATAAAACCAAAAAAGACAAAACAAACGAACAAAAACAAAATAACTAGTAAAGAGAAAAGAAAACCAATACTTAGGTTGCCTCCCAAGAAGCGCTTGTTTAACGTCGAAAGCTTGACGCCATCTACGAATGTTGCTATCCCGGATCCAAGAAAAGGTGACGATCGTGCCACGCCTTAGTATTCTCCAAAAGTAAGCATATGCAATTTATTTCTCCAAGGCGCGCATGGTAAGCAAATCGTAGAACAAAAATATTAACTCGCTTCGGGGGTCTAAAAAGCGAATAATCTATCACCATGAACATATCAACAACTAATTCGCGCATATAGTGATCCGCAATCTTCATAAATATGAGGAAATCCGTCGAACATAAGAATTCATCAACACCCAATCTATTCTCCTTCGTTTTGCTAAAATCCCCCTCAACGTCTTCAAGAATATTGGGAACTAAATTCGGGCACAGGGGTTTGGAAATTTCCTTAACAAACTCGCCCACCAACTCAAAATTAAAATCCATTAACGGCTTGGGTGGGATAACAAGAGGCCCAGTAAACTCCCTCTCCAACACTTCATCAAAATTGACACCGTCCACAACAATGTCATTAAAATCTATTCCCATAATTGTCGCCGCCCGTTTTATAAATTTTTCATTGTCCTCGACGTCTAAAGCATCCAGCACAAGAGGAATAAATTCATCTTCTAAAATTGACTCATCCTCTACATCATCCCCAAATAAACCGATCAAAATCGAGTTCGCGGCATCCACCGGAATCTCCAACGGCATGACATGAGGCTCAACAATCACCTTTTCTAAAATCGGTACCATGTCTCCTTCATCTACGCAAAAATCGAGTAAGCTCATTTCTACGTCAACCACTGGGTTCTCCAATGGCAATATCCTTACACCATCACCTGACACGACATCAACATGCACAAGAGGAACAAATTCATTCAAGATTTCCATAACCTCATCGTTAAATTCCTCCTCTAAACAAGTAGTCGGGCTCGGATTCTCTACCTCTACGATGGGCTCCACAACATCAAGAAATGGTACCTCATCCCCTCCGTTCGACAATTTCTCTAAAGAAGACATTATTTGGGCACACGACCTCTCCATATCCGCCATACTTTTTTTCATAGACTCACAACTTCGTTGCATAGACTCAAAAGGGTCATCTTTGAGTTCGTCTTGAAAACTCATGTTCTTAGCTTCTTGATCCTTTTGCTGCGCCAAAAATTGATTGTCTTGCTCGTAATCTACACAGCTGGGATAGTATGGAAGTTGATTTTAAGAAGCATAAGACTCATCATCATAAACGTGTGGGGCATACGGAACGTCGTCTTGGCTTGAGTAGCATTGTTGCCATCTAGGAGTGTAAGACTTCAACATGAATTCTTCGTACACGTCCTCCCACGTTGGCAAGGAATCGAGCTCCAACTTTATCAACCATCGCCATGCTTTACCATTTAGTTACAATAGAAAGTGTCGCCTCCTAATTTGTTCTCGTGTAAGGCCGAGGAGAGGAAAAGTGTGGGTGATGTCTTCGTATTCTTGGATGAACTTCACCGGATCCTCGCTCGGATGCCCATGAAATTCCAGTAGTTGCTCATAGTACCAATTATCTATTTCATATTCTTTTATAGAAGGGCTTATTGGAATGGTCGGTCCAGGAACAGGAAAGTCGAATGGATTGTCATACCATTGTTCGACTACCGATTGATATCCTCGACTTCTCGACATCTTTTTTTTTCTTTTACCATTTTTTTTAATTTATTTCGGACACTGAATCGAGACTTCAAGAGATGTACCTTGCATACACAACACTCAATGCACACGATTAAACGTACCAGATAAAAAGAAAAATTTAAAATAAAATATTAAATATAAATGAAACAAATAAAAATAGAGATCACGAAGGGCAAACACAAAATTCACAACCTTTAGCCTTCCCCGGCAACGGTGCCAAAATTTTTATTCGAAGTTTTGTGTTCCTACTTTATAAATATTTGTCAATTATTCAAAAGCTCGCTCCAAAGAGTACGAGTTCGCATGTAGGTTGGTAAGTTGAACCGAATCGATCTCTCGAGGAAGACTAAATTTAGAAGTTCATTTTGTGTTTGATTTAACGAATAAGAAAATAAAAATAAAACTAATCTAAACACGCGGATAGGGGGTTTTTGTTTGATTGTTTTAAGAACTAGAAATTAATTGAACTAAGAGCAATGAGCTAAATCTAGAAATCATTTAAACTATGAACTAATTAATTAAATCTATAACTATTTAAACTAAGAACTAATTAATTAAAACTAAAGATTATTTAAATTAAGAGCAAAATAATTAAAAGACCTTAAAACAATTTAAGAAAACTAGGGTTCTAGAGCTTCGATTCGTCTCCACGATCGCTTGGGAAGACCCAATTGATGGTTCACAACGAATCTAGGCTCTAGACCCATAAGATCTAGACAATATTAATAATCAATCTCAACATCACAATCACAAGAGCAATTCATCATGGAAGCAATAATTATTAATTAAACTAATTAAAAAGCATGCAACTAAATTAAAGAACAAAGAGAGTAAATCACTTACTATTAAACTAAGACGAACCACAGCGTTTTGGTGAAGAAACCTTGAATCTAAATTAATCTAAACTATCTAGGAGCTAATCTAAACTAATGCTAAAGTCTAAGAATTTAAGTCTAAGAATTCTGAAGAGAAACTAAGAAATCGAAGGGCACTCGTTGGGGTTGTCAGCCCCTAAGAGGCCTTAAAACCCTAGAAATATGATAATGTATGTAAAAATCCGAAATAAATAGGGTATTTATAGTTTTGTGAAGTCTTGGGCAGTAAGAAATCACAAAAAAATGCGTTTCGGCATCAAGCGTCGATTGACGTCAGTTTTTGCGTCGATCGACGCAAACTGGTCGACGCTACAGAGAGTTTTATGGGCAGGTGGCGTCGACTGACGTAAACTGGTCGACGCGACAGAGTGTTTGTGGGCAGGTGCGTCGGCAGCTCTACTATAATGGCTCCAGATGGAAAAGCATTATAGAAAGCCGGCAGCTTTAAAATCTTCAAATCGCGGCCCGTTTTCGCTGAAACTCCACTCGTACGCCCATCCTCGACTATCTTCAGGCTAAAAATCTTCAAAATACCTAAAATAAACATTAAATTATTTAATTATAATTAGAATATGATAAGACAAGTTGGAGATAAGAAAATACGAAAATGTGCTCAATCTATCCAACTTTCACCGAAAACAATAGGAAAAACTAACTAAAATCAAGACAAATTCGTGTTAATCAAGGATCCAGGAAAGGAGACGAACATCATCTTTCCATCCATGAGAAGAGACCAAGGAGGCCGAAATGAATCATCAATTCGCAGCAGTTTATCTATATTTTTCTACATTTTTTAGTTGATCATGTGTTATACGGACATGAATTTGTGTTTTGTTATAACCATGTCCTGTTATATCGCTTTGATTCCATATATGAGAGTATATTGATGACTCTTTATTTATGATATTGAAGTATTTTGTTTGTTAATATTTTATTCTTACTTGTTTGTATCTTGTTTTGAATCCTTGTTAGCACTTAATCACATTTTACATTTAATTACAAGTATTGAATCAAAATGGAAGTGGAGGAAACAATACTTTGTCAATAACACAGATGACGTATATAATTTATAACATTAATATTATCTAATAATATATATTAATTCTTAGGAGCTATATTCAGTTGAGGTGCATTATTAATTTAGTCTATAAATTTGCATTTTCTGAACACGAGTGTTGGATGACCCATGCGATGCTCCATAGGATACAACATCAATTAAACTTTACTTATCATAAATGAAAGAGTTGTTAATCAAAACCATTGTCTATGAACCTTCTTCTGTATTTTTGCCCTTAGTATTTACATTTATTTGCTTATGTTTGTTTTGTTTATTTATATAAGTTTCAATTTAATTCTCTAGATAATATTATAGCTATTATAATTAGAGTACTTAGTATAACTAGTCTCTATGAAATACGAAATTTTTTGCCACTACTACATTTGAAACCCGTACACTAGTTGTGATAAAAAAAAAAAAAATAGAGGCGAACAGAGTGAGGGAGAAATATTTCATTTGTTTTTCCACTGGAAAGTTATTACAAACACATAAAGACTAAGGGAAAAAGGGAAAAAGTTATTAGTACATGAACATAATGTAAAGCTTCAATAAGGCTAAGTGGGATAAAGATGTCGAAGGGTATAAAGTTCTTCTTTACATTGAAGAACGTAACCATGCCCTCTTTTAAACACAATGAGGCCATTATCATCGATCTGAAAGGGTAATTAAAGAGGAAAAGGGCAAAGCAATTGAAAGTATGATATCTACAGGGCTGAGAATGATGAATTCTTACCATTACATGTCGTATGAAGCTAGGGATGAAAAGAACCGTGGACATACAGTGAAAGATCACTTGAATTGGTTGACACATTATAAGATGGAAGAGATACAAGGGGACGCACAAAGAATCGTTGATATTCTATCTCAACAAGTTTTTACCGAAGATGACTTTTTCTTCCGAGTCAGATTAAATGAATATGAAAGATTTTGTAGCTTATTTTGGAGAGACTCGAGAAGATGATTATAATATATACGATGATGTTGTGGTTTTTGATGTAACATACCGTACAAATAGGTATGACCTAGTATGAGCTCCTTTTGTTGCTATGAATAATCACAAGAAAAATGTCATGTTTTCATGTGCATTTCTAAATGATGAAAAGACCAATTCATTTGAATGGTTGTTTGAGACTTTTAAAAAATCTACGGGATGCCAGTGTCCAGTAACAATGTTTACGGACCAAGACTAGTGATTTATGTTGCGATAGATAGGGTTTGATACTTTTACTTTCGTTTGTGATACTTTATAATAGTTTTGTGATACCTTATACTATTTTTGTGATACATTTATTAAGAATAATTTATCTAGTTATGCAGGTTTAGCCCACGACAAAACACTAACTATGCTTGTGGCACTTTATCAAAATACAATAAGCCGATTCTGGAAACTAAAAATGATGAGGCTTTTAAAGACATATGTAACAAGTTTTTGAGAGGTTCAGAATATATTGACTAATAATAGTAAAATTTGTGATACTTTTACTTGTTTTTGTTACACGTTGTATTATATTTGTGATAAGGTTACCTGTAGTGATTATATGAATTAATATAGCACAATATTATTTTGTGATAATTCTAGTAATATGTGTGATACATTTACTGTTATTCGTGATTACTTTCTCGACATAGTCCTGAAATATCTCATACTTGGTTTTAACATATAATAAATATTTGATAGGTTGTGCTGATGAGAATGAATTTCAACAATAATGGGACTTAATGGCTCAAGTTTTACACTAAAAGATAGTATTTGGTTTCAACATTTTTATACATTAAGAGAAAGGTGGGTAAAACCTTTAGAAAAGATTTCTTCTCCATTGGGATGCTATCTTCATAGAGAAATGAAAGAACAAATAATGCACTCAACTACAATGTGAAAAAGACGACGAGTGTGACTCATTTTTATGAGTATTAGAAATAAATGTTTGGAAATTGAAGGAAAACAGAAGAACATCTCGAGTTCACCTACTCAAAGTCTATTCCAACACCACCGTTAGAATTGATACAGATCATAAAGCACATTGCACAAGTGTACACTATATCACTTTTTAGATATTTTTAGAGTGAATTCATCGACGGCCTTTCTATGAAGTGCACCCTTTTTATGAGGATGAAATAATGAAAGTGTTTGGCATTGCATCTTATGAGGAGAGTATCCACTTTGTGTTCTTCGGTATTCTGAGCAATCTCGTTAATAAAATGGGAGATTATGGTTTTTATGCTCTCATATTTTAAGGGTCTTCAATATGCATGGTGTGAAAAAAAAATCCAGGTGTAAATCTCAAGAAATGATGGTCAAAGATGACCAAATTTTAAATTTGGGATAAAGTAAATGATGCAAATGTAATTATCAAAACACGCGATGATTTATTCCTTGGCGACATGCAATGGAAAAAAAAATACTATAGTATTTTAACGTAATGCCAATCGCATGAAGAGGCCCAAGAGATTGTAAAAGAATGATACAACAGAGATTGTATTGCAGTTAACAATATCACAAAAATCTTTAGAGATATGAAGTTAATTGAAAAATCCGACACAACAAGCAGTTTAAGAAATTGGGCTCTTAATCCTCAATGCTAAAAAAATAAGGGGAGGGCAAACGGACCACTTCCAAAGAAAAGGAAAAAAAATGTAATAATTGTCAATAAATAATTTGGATTAAAGACACCAATCAGCCATTTGATTTAGTTTATATTATATTTATTTGTTTTTCTCAAAATAATCTTGTAATACATTAAATGCCTTTTGCGATACTTTAAGACACCTTTGTGATACTTTTTTCGGATATTGTGATAATCTTAAACTCTAGTCTAATTATGTGTGTATATATATATATATATATATATATATATATATATATATATATATATATATATATATATATATATATATATATATATATGTATGTTATTATCTACGAGACTCGGTAATAAATAGAGTGCACATTGTGATTATTTTAAGATATATCTACGTTACATTTCATATATATTATAATACTTTTAGACTTTAGTACAATTATATGTATTCTATGTGATAGTTATATTAGTATTTGTGATATATTTATTGGTATATATATATAATACTTTAGTTTGTTATGTATAATTAATATTGTACTGGCAAAAGATTTCAACTTTTATGCTTGTAAGACTCTTCATATTTATAAGACACATATCGTAAGGATAACAAAATTATGTCAAGTAACGAGTTTGTGTTACGTCTTATCTTGTCAACACAAAACACAATACTTTACAAAGATAATGGGGGAATATTTTTGACAAAGCTTGTATAAATGTTATAAATTTTGTAGACTTTTGGATTGCAAAAAATTCGTACTCAAGATGCATGAATTATATTGACTCAAAATCATAAAAATTGGAACATAAACATTAATGAAACGCATACATATCCATCTAACAGCCTGAGCATTAACCCCTTAAAAAACATAGACAACCTCTAAAAATCCACACAAAAACGAATGCATATCCATCTAAGAAATCCTGCCAAAGTATGCATATCATAAAAACTAAATTTCAAAAACCCTTAACAATAATACTAACAAAATAATACAATTTTTTTATGGCACACAAAAGTGCTTAACCCCTCTCATCTCCTAATTTTATGCGCTTGTAAACTGCTGCATTTGTTTTTTAGTTTTCAGCAATATCCCGTTTTAACCGTGGCTTACCTTGATAACACACCTACACTTCTTAACATTTTCTCACGAACCACATTGACAGGACTCCAAGCAAGGCTTGTATAGACATCTGCCTTAATACGTGATGAATTGAAACCTTGAAATGAGTAAACAAAAGACTACTTAAGAGCCGCAATGCATAGTTTAAATTCTCAAAAATCAAAAGAATAAATTAAAAATAAATTACCTTTAATAGATTCGAGGACGTGTATGACTGCCATTGAAGTGTTTCATAAATTAAACGCCACATTTGAGGTCTTGTTTCCATATAAGCCAACAAAAAAAGGACATTCTCAAAATCGTAATCCATGATTTCAACGGCATTTGGGTGATTCTTTGATTCCAGAAATGTTGCTATTTCTTAGAACTAGTGTAATATCCCAAATCTTGTTACGTATTTATTTTAGTTTTAAAACCAATTGGTAAATTTGCATGCATTTAGTTATAAGTCAAAGATTTACTTTTATTCATGCAAAATAGTCCATATTTTATAAGTTGAATTTAAATTGAGTATAAGTTTAATCAAAGCAAGGGACACAAACTTTATATTCTAAGAAACTGGGACATGCATTCATTTAAGTCTTTAATCATAACTTAGGCCAAATTAAATCATGGCATTACATGCTTCCCACAATTTAATAGTTACATTATTCAAGCAAAGATGATCAATCCCATGGTTTTAGGACCTCCTAAACCTAGAAACCGAATTACAAAACTCATGCCCTAAGTTCATTTCAATCACTTTAAAAAAAAAACATAAATATTCAAAACAAGCTTCTGTCGTCATTCATCCTCCAAGCTTAATTCTCTAGCAGATTTACCATAATTGACAAATACTCTTCTTAAAACCCGATTATCATCCATTTATCCTCAAACACGAAGATATAAACCAAAACTCAACAACACACCTAGGGATGGCAATAAACCCAGTTAAAACGGGGACTCGTCCGTCCCCGCCCCAACGGGGATGGGGAAGGGGATGGAATTGCAGGTTTTTGCGGGGGGCGGTTGTTCCCCCTGCAAGTACCCGTCCCTATTTCAGACCAATTTTAAACCCGCATATATTATTACTTAAATATTTGTTTATTTTATATTTTAAACCATTTTTAAATGTAATAGACTAAATGTTTATCATGCTATTTGAACTTTCTTGTAATTTTTTATTTATATTTAAGTAGACCTAGAAATCATACTTCGTGGTTTTTTTTTAGATTTTTAAGTAATAAATTTTAGATGGGTACAAGCGAGTATGAACCAGTTATATGGGCGGGGTGGGGAAACTAATATAACCCGTGGGGCGGGGCGGAGATACCCGCTTAGTTTGAAGGGGGGTGGGCGAGGATGGGATGACTCTTTCAAGCGGGGACAGGGGCGGGGTAGGCGTATCCGCCCACTCCAGCCCCCATTGCCATCCATGAACACACCAATTAAACGATTCTGAAACTAAAACCCAATGTTCCCTATGCCACCACCTTCATCCAAGCCGATTCGCTAGCCGTCACGTAGATGTGCAGGCTGTCACCTCCGACCAAAAATCCCAACATACATAATTTTAGCCAATGCACCCGAATCACCATCTGCCGATGCTGAGTTAGATTGAGCCAGCACCTAGACTAGACGAGTTCACTTCAGATTCACTAAACCCGTTGGAGCTGAGTCACGGACGAGTTAACTGTTGGGATATTATAATTTTCAAGAATTTTGATATAATTTATAATTAATTGGATGTTCTCAAGCTATAATTCGGATGAAGAAAGGGAGGAAATTAGAGAGATAGAGAGAGAAATTGGTAGGTAGGAAAAATATGTAATTGCTTGCTTCCAAACCACATTTGTTTTCACCCTATTTATAAACATAGGGGGGGACCATTGACATAATATAACCTAATGCAACAAAATAAAGACAACTAATTAAAAGAGCCCAATTAATATA
The DNA here is from genome assembly GCA_014905375.1 of Phtheirospermum japonicum. NCBI lineage: Eukaryota > Viridiplantae > Streptophyta > Magnoliopsida > Lamiales > Orobanchaceae > Phtheirospermum > Phtheirospermum japonicum. The sequence continues at coordinate 140,005 of BMAC01000805.1, read as the reverse complement.
ATCTGATTATTGTAGACCAAAGGAGCCCATTAGTCCAACAGCCCACTACTCCAATAAAGATTCGGGTCCCTCAACATCCGGCCCAACTCCACTACCAGTTCGGCACCCATAAACCCGGCCCGGTCCCTTTTCCTCTCTTATCCGCACCGGAGCCTTTTTCCTACCCGAAGAGCAAGAAATCGCAACTGTATCCCAAATCGAATTCACCTCCTCTCCTTCTCCGCCGATTTCACCAGCTTCGGTCACTTTAGGTTTAACAGCCATAACAATACCCCTTTAATTTTCAGGTCCTTGAACGCAAGGATCAAAAGTCGGAAACTTTTTACCTATCCACTTCGTATCCTCCCAGGAAGCCAACTCCAGATTAGGGTTTCCCCATTCTACCAAAACTTGTTCAATTTCTTCACCCTTTCTAATTATACACGCTTATCCAGTACCCGATGGGGAGCAATTTTGAAAGCTCCATCTGAATAAGTCTCCGGCAGTCCTTCAAGAGGTAAAACTTCTGATTTTAGCTTTCATTTCAACAGGGATGCATGAATTTAATGGGTGTATCTTTGAGCCTCTTGGTAATTCCAACTTTTATGATACTTTCCCAATTTTCTGAATTACAGGGTAAGGCCCGTAGTATCTGGAAGCCAGCTTCAAGTTCTTGCGGAGGTGCAGGGGATTCTGTTTATAGGGTTTCAGTTTAAGATAAACCGGATCCCCTACTTCGAAGCTTCTTTCTGTCCTTGTTTTGTCTTCATTGGTCTTCATACGGTTCTGAGCATGCATTAGGTATTCTTTTACCATTTTCAGCATGGTTTTCCTTTGTAGCATAAGATCCTTGGCTTCCCCATTCATTGCATCCATATAAGGTCATGTAGATAGTAGAGGGGGTGTGTAGCCATCAGGGCTTGAAAATTTTCAGTCCTGTGTGGTAATTGGTGTTGTGCCAATGTTCAACTAGTGATAACCATTTAATCCATTGCCTGGGTGTAGTAATGTTCATTCATCTCAAGTAGTTTTCTAAACACTGATTCAACCTCTCAGTTTGTCCATCTGTTTGGGGGTGGTATGCTGAGGATAGGTTAAGCTTAACTCCTAGCAATTTGAATAAGTCCTTCCAAAATGCACTGGTGAAAACCTTATCCCTGTCTAATATGATACTCACTGGTAAACCATGCAGCTTGTATAAACTGAGCAGTGTAAGGGTGAGAGAGAGCTATGAAGTGCCCATATTTGGTAAACTTGTCAATTATCACCCAAATCACATCTTTACCCCCTGACTTGGGTAACCCTTATATAAAGTCCATTGAGATGTGAGTCCAGGCCTGCTCAGGGATGGGCAAAGGCTGTAGCAACCCAGGGGCCCTCATGATCTAGTTTATTCCTCATACACACATCACAAGACTGTACCATTTTCATAACATCACCTTTCATCTTAAGCCAGAATAAAACACCCTTCAACCTCATATAAGTCCCATTTATCCCAGAGTGACCCCCATAAGCTGACTCATATGAATCACTGATAGTATGTGTCTCCTCACTGTGTCATCCTATCCCACCACTAGCCTGCCCTTATATCTGATGATTCCCCCATTGACTGTGTATTCAGGTAGGAGGGTGGGGTTTAAACTCTTACTAGTCAGTATTTTGTTACAGAGTGGGTCCCTTGCATAGGTAGTTGTCACTTGTTGCACCCATTCTGGAACCACCAAGCTGATAGCCTTACACCCTTCCACATTTTCATCTCTCCTTGACAATGCATCTGCTGCTCTATTTTCTACTCCTCTCTTATATTGTATTTCATAGTCAAGTCCCAAGAGTTTAGTGATCCACCTTTGTTGCATAGGGGACATAACTCTTTGATCCAACAAGTGTTTGAGGGCCTTCTGATCAGTTCTAATAATGAACTTGTGGCCCTGCAGATAGTACCTCCATCTTTGAATAGCTATTAAGACAGCTAAGAACTCTCTTTCATACACAGATAGGCCCTGGCTCCTTAGATAGAGTGTCTTACTCATGTAGGCAATGGGCCTATACAGCACCTACCCCATACCCACTGGCATCAGTTTCTAGGGTAAAGGGTTGAGTGTAATCAGGTAGGGCCAGAACAGGGGTAGTGCTCATGGCTTCCTTCAGTTGTTGAAAGGCCTCTTAAGCTTCATTCCCCCATTTAAACTGATTCTTTCTTAGTAAATTGGTGAGGGGCCTGCAAATAACCCCATACCCTTTAACAAATCTCCTGTAGTAACCTGTCAGCCCCAAGAAGCTTCTTAATTGTTTAACAGTATTAGGTCTAGGCCAACTGACCATACATTCTACCTTCTGGGGATCTGTGGACACTCCTTATGTAGATATAATATGTCCTAGGTATTCAATCTGTTGTTAACCAAACTGGCACTTGCTTCTCTTAGCAAATAGAGTATTCTCTCTCAATAGGGTCAGCACTTCTTCAAGGTGTTTCAGGTGTGTCTCCCTTTCTTTGTTATAGATCAGTATCTCATCAAAGGAAACTAGGACATATTTCCTCAGACATCCTTTAAAAACCTGATTCATTAGTGATTGAAAGGTAGCAGGGGCACTGCACAGCCCAAAGGGCATCACCAGGAATTCAAAGTGGCCATGATGTGTACTGAATGCTGTGAGGTACTTGTGCTCAGGATTCATCAAAACTTGAAAGTACCCTGATCTTAGGTCTATTTTAGAAAAGTATTTAGCCCTAGAGAGTTCATCCAGCAGTTCTTCAATAATGGGAATAGGATAATCATGTTACACTGTCAGCTCATTAAGATACATGTAATCCACACACATGCTCCAGGTTGTATCCTTCTTCTTTACCAATAGCACAGGTAAGGCAAATGGACTCTTGCTATTCTGAATAATCCCTGAATTTAGTAACTCCTGCACAATTCTTTCTATTTATCCTTATGATTGTGGGATGTCCTGTAGGGGTATTGATGTTTAGGTACACTCCCTGGTTTAAGAATTATCTGATGTTCCACCCCTCTGCCAGGTGGCAATCCTTCAGGTTCTCCAAAAACATCTTCATACTTCCCAAACAAGTCATGCAACTCCTTATCCTCCTTAAGGTCAGGCTTAAAGGGGTGCAGCAAATACACTCCTTCCACTTGTTCCTCAAATTCATTATGTAACAACTGAAATAGGGAGTGTTCTGTGATGAGTTGGCATTGGGTTGTATCAGTTAGAGCCTTCAGTCTGATCCTCTTTCCCCCAAGGTTCACAATAACTGACTTATCATCATAATCTAACTCAATAGGGGTATTGTCCTTAAGCTAATCACCTCCAAGAATAAGATCACATCCTTCATGTTTTAAGAGCCTCAGAAGGTACCTGAATATATAATTCTGCATTGTCCATGTGAACCCTACTACCTGTCGAGAGCTCAACAGCTTCTGCCCATTGGCTACCTTTACCAATATGGTTTTGGTGGGTCCCAAGTCACATCCCAATTCCCTGGCAGTTTCTTCTTTAATGAAGCTCAGGGTACTCCCTGAATCCAACAACATATACAATTGCTTGTCTCCATAATACCCTACAAACCTCATGGTTGTGGGACCATTCCCCCCCCCCACAATGGAGTTAAGTGACATTTGTACCTCTTCAACAGGGTCCATTACCCCTTCAGGTTCTTCACAGATAGGGTATGAATTCAGGTATACCGGTTCCTCTTCTTCAGTCATCATCATGTAATTTACCCTATGTTTGCACCTGTGTCCCACTACAAACTTCTCATCACAATTATAGCAAAGTCCATTTTCTCTTCTTGCAGCCATCTCTGCTGATGAAAGTAATTTAGGAGGGGTTTTCCCTTGGATAAGAGGGGTCTGTCTGTAAGTATTTGGATTAATGGGTACAATGACTCTTTGATTAGAGTAATGAGCAGGAGGAAAATTTATGTTAAGTCCCTTAACTCTCTTTGTGATTGCCTCCAGGGTCATCAACTATTTCCTCCCCAGTTCTATGGATTGTTGTAGGGTGCTAGGCTCAAACATATTCACAAAAGCCTATAGGTCCTCATTCAGCCCACTAATGAAGCTTGCTATAAAGTATTCTTCAGTGTATCCTCTCTGATTTAGCATCAGCATACAGGCCCTCAGTTCCTCAAATCTCACTACATAATCAGCATGTGAACCCCCTTGTTTCAGCTTGTTAAATTCTCCAATGATCTTAGTTTCCTTCAGCTCATCAAATTTAGCAGAAATAAGCTTTATAAACCTCTGCCATGTGAGATCAGTATCCCCTAAATTGAAATTTTGAAATCATTGGGCAGCTTTACCTTCAAAGTGCATAGTGGTTAGTGTGACCTTCTGTGTCTCTGGAATGTTGGGTATTAGTTTAAAATACCCATTGCATTTGAGGATCCAGGTTCTAGGGTTCAATCCATCAAATCTGGGAAAGTCAATTTTAGGCAAAGGGCTAAGGATCTGGGTGTTTTGTTGTTCTACAAGTACTCTGCCTCTTATTGATGTTTGTGTTCTTGACTGAGTACCTTCATGAATAGGGTTGGAGTAGGGGGATCCCATAATGGATTCCTCTTCAGCTGGTGCCTTGCCTTTGCTCATGTTGAGAAGCTGCAACTGCATAGCTGTTAGGGTTTGGGTGAGGTGATCCAATTTGTCCATAAACCATGTTCTTAGCTCCTGCATCTCAGTTTTTATACCATGAAATTGCTCTTGTGTTTCCTGATCTTTTGCTGTTCTCTTCAGATTTTCCGTTTGAAGGTTGATTACTAATTTCTTTTGCATCTCATGCAGGTCCTTCAATCTAGTACCATCAGCCATGGCCAAGAAATGATGGAATATTTATACCAAATGTTGGGATATTATAATTTTCAAGAATTTTGATATAATTTGTAATTAATTGGATGTTCTCAAGCTATAATTCGGATGAAGAAAGGGAGGAAATTAGAGAGATAGAGAGAGAAATTGGTAGGTAGGAAAAATATGTAATTGCTTGCTTCCAAACCACATTTGTTCTCACCCTATTATAAACATAGGGGGGAACCATTGACATAATATAACCTAATGCAACAACATAAAGATAACTAATTAAAAAGAGCCCAATTAATATAATCTGATTATTGTAGACCAAAGGAGCCCATTAGTCCAGCAGCCCACTACTCCAATAAAGATTCGGGTCCCTCAACATCCGGCCCAACTCCACTACCAGTTCGGCACCCATAAACCCGGCCCGGTCCCTTTTCCTCTCTTATCCGCACCGGAGCCTTTTTCCTACCCGAAGAGCCAGAAATCGCAACCTTATCCCAAATCGAATTCACCTCCTCTCCTTCTCTGCCGATTTCACCAGCTCCGGTCACTTTAGGTTTAGCATCCATAACTTTAACACACCTCTTCATCAAGTTGAGTTGAACATAGGTAAACTGGGCTTGAAACTAAACCCGCAACACTGTTGCTCAAACACTGGAACTGAACCCACAACTTTGAAATGAGAGGCCAAACACATCCAATTCAAAAACCGCCATATTAGAGCGACAAGAGTCTGAACCCGAGACATCGTAGCTTACCATCTCGAATTAGAAAATTCCAACATGGTCGGAGATCTTCATAGATGCCATCATGCTGGAAACCAGCCCCAAGGCTTTAGACAAAACCAGCGAGCTGCACCGCCCAGTCGGGCCTCTGACATGTCCAGTAGGATTCTTCGTCTGTCTCCACACACTCGTCATCACCGCTAGTTCACTAGCATAACACGCAGGAGTGCGTGTGTCCCAGAGGTGACGATGCAGATGAGAGAGAAGAGAGATTTAACCCCAAATTTCCTTTCTATTGCATATTGAGGGTTTCAATTATCCAATTGGGGGGTTTCAAGCTATTCTTATAGTAATTGCAATCCTAACCCCAAAATCTAGTCGATTTGAACCAAAAGCCCAAATTCTAGGAAGCCTGAATGTCACAGTTTCGCTATGCCTCCACTTCTCCAGGGGGCGTGTGTGCATGTAAGTCGGGGGGTGGAGGAGGGAGGTGAGATTCCTCTTTTCATTTTATGCTAATTTTGGTTTCTGTTGATAAATTGTTAGATTTAGAAATGGGGATTTAAATTATGGTGCTTTTTAATTGTTGATGTGGAGTGTGGTGTGAGTAGAGAGATCGAAGGTTTGAGGGGTTGATTTGTGGTTTGGAGTTGCAGAGAGGAAAGTGGTGTGAGTTAGAGGGAGTGTAGTTGTGCTTTGAGTAGACATGTTAATCCAGTTATTAATCGGCGGTTAATTTAACCGATTTTGGTTTAATCGTAACCTAACCGGCTGAGAACCGATTAAGTTACGGTTAAACCGGTTAACCGAACCGGCGGTTTTTATATATTTTTTTAATTTTTTTAAAATTAAATTTAGCTTAAATAAAAATTGAATAATTGAAACTTAAATGGAATTAGAATGAGATAAATAAATTTTGAATTTTTGAAGTAAGAAGTTTTTATTTATTTTGAAAAAAATAAAGTAAAAAGGACTTGATTTAATGCTAAGATTTACAAACAACCAAATTAACAAGATGATGGCATTTATTTCAAAATAACACAACAAATTCACCTTACAAATTAAATTATAAGATTTTTTTGAAGTAAAAAGTTTTAAAAAAATATTTTTTTTTAAAAGGACTTGATTTTAATTCTAATATTAAAAGTTTTTAACTTTTAATATTAGAATTAACTTGCCTACGTATCCTCGTTAAGGAATCAAAGTCCACGTATTTCGAATTTAACTTTTTTTTTTTTGAAAAAAATAAGTTAAAAAAAGGACTTGATTTTAATTCTAATATTAGAAATTAAAGTTAAATTTTAACTTTTAATATTAGAATTAAATTGTCTATGTATCCTCGAAAATGAATCAAAGTCCACGTACTTCTTATACTTACCTCACTTACCTACTTACCTATTCGTCGTTGTCGTTGCTTCCCGAAGTGGTATCGTAATAGTCGCTCTCTTCACCTTCATCCAATTGCATTTCTTGTTCTCGCGATTCGTCTTTCACCCAATCGTTCATCAACATTTGATTTTCAAGATTTTTGGATGTTAAGGTAGACCGACGCTCATCTAACATATAGCCTCCCGTGCTGAAGGCCTGTTCAACAGAAACTGTTGAAACATGAACGACAAGAACCTCCTTGGAAATCCTAGAGAGTGTGGGAAAAATAATGTCCATTTTCGACCAAAACTACACAAGATCGTTAGTAATATCATCGGGCTCTTTTGGAACCGAAGTCGGTTTAAAAGCCCCTAAATAACTGTCTAATTCCATTGACCGACTAGCACTAGCCATTTGTCGTTTTCGTTTAGTATCTTCAATCAACCTCATATATGGGGCTAGAGATCCTCGAGAGTCGTTGGGTCTTGTATTAGAAGTGGTGGGGGAAGGGGACACATTAACATCATCACTAGAAGATTCATTGTAATCTTTAAAAAGTTGAACTAAAGATAGGTTTGCTTGGTGAGCAACACTAAGAGGGCTGGGAGTTGGAATATTTGAAGCTTGTAAAAAAGGTCCTAATGCATCGTAATAGACTTTAAGTAAATTTGTAAACCCTCCATCCGATAATCCGGGTATAAAATTTTTGCAATTAGAAAAACGTCGGACCCATTTACTCAACATACTAGAAATACATTCACCTATCAGAGTTATCGAGTAAAGCAGTACTAACAAGTACTATCTGAATACATTGACCAACAATTATTAAGGAGGTAGGATAATAAACACCGGATAAAGTCACGGTGGCGTCGTTAAAAGTTTTTAAAAGGGACGTCATATTATAACAATCATCCCACATATGCGAAAAAAAGCGAAATAGACATCTTCATTATTAAAATATGCACACAATGGTTCTCTATATTCAAAAGTATCATTAAGTAATTTATAAGTAGAGTTCCAACGATTTGGCACATCACTTGAAAAAAAACTTTGGATTCAATTGATTGGCTCGGCAAAATCTTCGCCATTTTTTTGAAGCGAATCGTGGGAACGTAGATAATATATAGCACTCCTAATCGGTTGAATTTTGGGTTTAAAAAGAGTTAAACCATCTTGAACACATAAATTCAAAATATGACAAACGCATCTAACATGAAAAAGTTTGCCGCCAATAGCGGGTTGACAAAAAGTTTTTAACAAATCTAAACTAGTCATATTAGCGGTGGCATTATCAAATGAAATTGAAAGAATTTTGTTAACTAAATGATACTCGGACAAAACAGTGGATATTTTGCGTGAAATATTCACCGCATTATGCTGACTATCAAACTTTCTCTATGCAATTAAACATTTTTGCAAATTCCAAGAATTATCAATCCAATGGAAAGTAATTCCCATATAATTATGGTTATGAAAGGAATCCGTCCAAATATCCGAACATATAGAGACACTATGAGGCAAACTATCAAATAACGAAATCAAATTCAATTTATACTCACCGGCCATTTTTTCAATATCGCGAGTCAATTTATTTCGTAAAATCCTAGTGCTAGATGGACTAAATGCACCCCTAATATAATTTTCATAATGATTACTATGCGCATGATTAAAAGGAAGACTCAAAACGGAAACAAATTTTGAAAGGAACTTTTGATGACCACTTTCGGTATATTAAAATAAACTAGAAGAAATCGTACCTTGGCCGCCGGTCCCGATGCCGGCGGTAGATGAAGATGAGAAGTTTAGTTGTGTTTGAGAGCTTTCCACTCCATACTTGTCGGGATGCTTCTTCTCCATGTGGTATTTGAGCGACCCGTAACCTCCATTATTTTTAGAACCGAAGGCATAATGAGAATTGCAATAATTGCATTGCACTCGAGATTCGCCGTTGATCGTCTTTTTTATGAAATACAACCGAAAGATGGGGGAAACAAATTCCCTCGGTTTCGATTGAGGCGGTGGCATATCATCCGCTCCCTCCTCATCTTCATCCAAATTGATGGCGGTCGGCGGTTCGGCTTCATCTGAGCTAGGTAAATCCTCTTCAAAATTGGTTTGATTTTGCAAGTCGAAGTTGATTTGATTATGTAGGTTCTCAACTTCTTCCGCCGTCATCTCATCAGAAACATAATCTCCAGCAACGGCCGAAGATTCTCGTCGAGATCCTCGACCTCGACCTCAACGAAAAGAGGTTGGAGTGTTGGTATTGACATTACGGGAAGGGCTTGACATAGTGATGTTATAAAAGGGAATTAAGTAAAACGAGATTAGGAAGAATAAGAATATTATTGATATTATTTCTTGCATAAATTAGAAACTTGACTTTAAGCTTGAAAATATAAGAGAAGAAGAAGAAGAAGAAGAAGAAGAAGAAGAAGAAGAAGAAGAAGAATAGAGATGAATTGGTGTGAGGATTGGTGTTAGAGAGTGGGGTATTTATAAGTGTCAAATTCAAAAAAAAATCGAAGAAGTAGCCGGCATAATCGAAGGTTAAATCGGTTAACCACGGTTAAACAGCCAACGGCTACTTTTGGTTTGAATTTGAGCCATTGATTTTCAACGGCTAGTTGATCTCAGTCATTGATTATCAACGGCTATCAACCGCGGCGGTTAAACCGCCGGTTAACCGCCAGCGAATTTTTTTATTTTAAAAAAATGGTTAACCGGCAGTTATCCGCGGCGGTTAAGGTTAAACGGTTAGGTTAACCGTAACCTACCGCCGGCGATCAGTTGACGGTTATGGTTATAACCGTCAACGCCGGTCAACCGGTTATTAACCGGCGGTTAACCGCAACCGCATCAACACGTCTAGCTTTGAGGATTCCGAGAGGTTACAGAGAGAGAAAATGGCAACGAGGGGAAACGTGTGGGGATATCATCGAGTTGCCTTCTCGTGTTAGGGCTACAAGTAACAAATGCAAATGGGCCTTTGTGTAGGGTTGTTAATGACGGGCGTGAGCATTTGATTGTGGATTATATGTGGGATTACGGAATGGATTGCCAACATTACTTAAATGGACCATCTCCCCTATATATTCATGCAAAATCCTCATATTTAATGTGTTTGTTTTTCATACTTTGTTAGTTTTGGAAAAAAGATTTGGTGCTTTGGAGTTACCGAGCCTAATATCTACCTAATTTAATATTTTTCTTTATATATTTTTACCTAATTTAATATTTTTCTATCACCATATTTTTCCAAATGTAATATTCTCCTTTTACTATATGTAACCTAATTCAATATTTTCTTTATCATATTTTACCTAATTCAATATCTTATTTTTATTATACTAATATTAAAAAATAAATAAGTCATATTTAATTAGAAAAAATCTATATTTGAATTAATTTTTATTTATAATAAAAGTTGAAATAAATTTATTTTTAGAATTTCAAATATTCTATTTAAGAAAAAAACGAGTTATATAAAATTATTACAAAAGAAAAATAAATATAAAATATATAAACTTAAATTTGGATATATAATCCTAATATAATGCATTGAGAATAACATTATTAGAAATATATGAAAAACTATTGTTATACTAAAAAAAATAAAAAATAAAAGAGAAAGAGAGAGAAAACAACAAAACTGTTAATAATAGAAGATTATTACACCTAGAAAAATAAATATTAAATATATTATAAATTTTCTTATCTAATTCTAATAAAATGTATTGATAAACACATTATATATCTATATGAGTGAATTAGTTTCTTATGCGGAAAAAAAAAAGGAAACAAGAAATAATAATAAAATATTACATATACTAAAAATTAGATATACGACGTTTTTAATAGACTTATCAGTGTCATGTAGATTTTAGTTTTTTATATCACATATTTACATGCGACACGCGGGTATTGTATGTATTACATTTTTACAAACTCAATTTTTTACGAGTTTCCTTTCAAGTGTAAGTTATTGTGCTATGTCTTACAACTAATTTCGTGACCCCCAAGTAAAAATAATTAAAAATTATTTATTGTGAAAACCAGTCTTACTGTAATTAGAACAAATAACGCTTCGATTTATGTGTAAAATTATTTATTGTGAAGAATAATCTTTGTATAAATAGAAAAATAATGTTACGATTTGTGTGTAGCATATTCAATATTATTCTTTTAATATTTTTAATGAGTGTTACTTTTTTTCAAATCCCGCATAATATGCGGGTGTTAAACTAGTTTAATTCTAATGCAATCGTTCACCCATTCAGTTTGTAAAGATTTAAGTCTAATCATCGATTTTACTCATATTCCATCTAGTGACTCAAATTCCGTTAAACTGTAGGTAGCAAGAACATTGAGTATTAGGAGCATATCACGAGTCGCATTCAAATCAAGACATTTTTCTGTATAAATAATGTGGGGATACTAGAACCTTTTTATTTACATTTCATATTAAAGTGTGTAGTATTTAGCTAGGGGTGGCAAATCGGGTTACCGTACCGTGTCCGTGTCGCACTATCGTATTTTTTTTATTTTCTATCTTATTTCATCATAAATGTAACAACAAGTGTAAATCTAAATGTAATGCTTTTCGTGTAATATTTCGTGTCATTTCGTGTTGTGTCGTGCCTTATCGTGTCTTTATCTCTGTAATCGTGTTTCGTATCGTGTCGTACTATCGTGTCTTGTTAACTATTGCCGATGATTGTATAAATCAGAGGTGGCAATTTCATCACAAATTGCATGACCCAGAGATAAAAGTGCAGCAATGCACAACAGAGGTACAATTTATTGTACATTAGAGGTGTAATTTATTACACAACAGATATATGATTATCCAAAACTATGATATTATACAATTATTATGAACTGTACTCCCTATTGAGCGAGTTGAAAGATCATTCCTTTTTAATTAATATTTTCAGATTAAGCAAAATTGGAGCGGAAGCGTGATGGTGGCAACGATAATAAAATAATAATTTAAAATTTAGAGATTTCTATAGTTAAATATTTATCAAATAGTGAGTATTTAATCTTGGTGTTTATTTTCTCAAATATTGATTGTTATATATGTTGAATTTATTTGAATACTATTTATGAAACTTCATTTATTATTATTATTATTATTGTTGTTGTTGTTGTTGTTGTTGTTGTTGTTGTTGTTATTGTTGTTGTTGTTGTTGTTTTTGTTTTTTATTATTATTCTTTTTTTGTTAAGGTCAAATGGTATTATATTTATTTATTTTCATTAAAGAGATATATGTTGGTTTATGTTTTGGTTTGTTCACCTTTTAAATTACCTTAGAATATTTCAAAAAGTGATGTCACTCAAATTATTTTCATTAAAATATTAATACTTCCATTTCTATTTTCGCTATGAAAAACTGGGCGTTATATTTGGTATCAGAGTATTACAATTCTTGGTACTCGAAAATAAAATTTTAAGAAAATGTTATTGTAATACTCATAAATAAGTTTTTTTTTTAATCTTTATTGTCGCTCACCTCTTCCGCTCGCACCGACTTCTCAAGTAAGTAGTGTAAAATTTGAAGGTCTATGGATATAAGAATAATTTTCAGATTTACGATGTTGTTATTCAATGTTAACCAACACTGATTACCAACATCGACCAGAGTAAAGTAAAAATATGCAGCGGAATAAAACGATAAGATCACGATAGAACAAATTCAGTCCAACACTGATTACCAACATCGACCAGAGTAAAGTAAAAATATGCAGCGGAATAAAACGATAAGATCACGATAGAACAAATTCAGTTCACAAGTAAAAGTACTTGTGAACTTGGGTGTACAAACCCGAAAACTATATTACTTTCTTGTTCACGCTTAATACAAAAATATAAAGTAATATATGAAAACTAAATATCAAGAAACTTGATACTAAATACTTGTTGCCGAAATGGCAAGATCTTCTCCGTTGGTCACGCAACTTCAAAGATCTTATTTATCACGATCGTTGGCTCCAAGTAATTTTCTTCTTCGTGTTCTTCTTCCTTTCTTGTTTGTCGTCTTGCGTTGTGCGTCCTTCACAAGAAATTCGTGCGTCTTGATCTCTAAAAACCGTGCGTCGTCTCTCCAAGTATTAGGAGTTCTTGTGTCTTAAATAGACAACCTAGAACCCTAAACTTGGTAAAATCCTAAAAACAAATCCTAAACACAATCTAGGAATAATTAAAGTCTTGTGCATAAACTAGGAAACATAATATTGTCCTAAATCTAGTTTCCTAACTTATTTTGTGCCCAAGAAAGGCAAATAACAAAAAAGGAATTATTGCCAAGAATTAATTCCTCTAGCATGATTTTAGTATTTCATTTAAAAATCAATGATGCATGATTATGAAGATATGTCTATTATGCGTTTAAGAGTATTTTAAGAGAAATCTAGAGATTTTAAAGAGATAAATGCATTCGTCATGGTTAATGATTTATGATTGAGAAAAGTTACATGATATGATCAACATTTCAAAATATAGTGACACAGTCAGCATGATTCACGATTGATTACTAAGTATGATACAAAGAAGAAATTCATGTGTCGGATGACTTGCAAAATGCCCATGAACATATCACATGCATAGTTGATATTTTGGGCCTCAAACTATTTTTTTTTTAACTTCTTTTGGGGGCATTACAAAAGCCTAATTAATTCTGTAAAAATAATTAAAGAAAATTGATATGACTCTATCAAATGTCATGGCAAGTGACAAATTTTGAGAACAACATTTTTAAAAACAGTGGGTAATTTGTAAAATCTCAATTTTCATCAAGTGTATATTTTAGTTTGAGACTCGATTTAGTTGTCTAGTGTGCATTGAAATTTACTAAGTCCAAATTGATTTTATATCAAAATATTCCACATAATTCATAAGATAACTTGTTTTATGTCAAGAATTAATCCAGGGATTTTATTTTAAAATTGGTCCATTTCATAAGCATAGCTCATATATTTTACAAATCATGTTGTAGAAGTCAACCTCAGAATCTGAACTGTTATTCATCCAAATACAGTCAACTATCAACTTCTTATTCTAATCAGATGTTAATTACATCTTTAAACATAATTAAGACCAAAAATTAGATAAATCATTAGATACACATGTGTGCAGTATGTGCTACCCATGTGTGCAATATGTGCATGATGGACAGGAAGGAAGCAACGTGGATGAAAGAGATAAGGAGTGAGAATCTGATTTTGAGTTTCAATTTGGGATTGATTGTAGATGTTGGTGATGTTTGTTCGTTGTTAAGTGAGTAATTGAATTATTTATTTGTGAGATTGAAGGTGTTTAAGGGGACCGTTTATAGAGTTAACCGAGAGAGGTGGTGATATTGCAGAGGTTGAAAAAAAAAAGAGATTAGTGAGAGACAGTATACGGGGACAAAAAATAAAATAAAAAGGAGATAAGAAAAAGAAAGAGAATAAAAAAGGTACGTTAGTTTTTTTAACATATATGCGATAGCACTTAAAGTATAGTGATCAAATTTATACTTGTCGTTTGATGTAGGTGACTTTACGATCGGGACATCCATTACCTATTGTGCCTAGGGGTGGCAATATGAGGCACGACACGATTGACCGACACGAACACGACACGAAAAAATAGGGTTCGGGTTCGGGCCTTATCGGACTGGCACGTTAAGAAATGGGTTAATAACGGATTAACCCAATAAACACGATAAGGCACGATAATATTTTAATTTCCCCCTTTTATATTCATTTACTCATTGTTAGTATTTGTAATTTTTAATTTATCATTAATACATTTGTCATATTATAATTTTAAATGTATTTGAAAATTTGTATTGATAATTTTATAAATATGTGTTATATTTATTAAGAAAGTCATTTATTTTATTAATTAACGGGCCTAATGTGCTTAACGGGTCGGATTAAATAATTTCAGCATTTTTGCTTATCGTGCCGTGCCGAGCTTTTCGTGCTTTTATCGTGTCGTGTTCGGGTTTAGATTATAGGCCCGATAAGCTTATTGTGTCGTGTTCCTACCTATGCTTATCGTGACGTGCCTTATCGTGCCGGCCCGATAAGAGCCCGATACGACCGATTTGCCACCCCTAATTGTGCCTGCCAAATGGTATGAACGATATGAGACTTGCGCAATAGGCTGGGAAGCATTGTGCATGCAACAACTTAGGTTGTACAATGAACTTGTGGAAGTTAATTAAACGTATTATGTTCATTTGGTTTATGTTGTATTGAATGTTGGACTTAATGTATTTATGTGTTGTGGGATTTCATGTGTTTAATTTGTAATTTGTATTTTAGATGTTCATTTGGACTATGTTCTGAGTTTATGTTATGTTCATATGTTTTGTCATATTTAGGTTGTTCGAAAATGCAATCTCTTCTTTACACAAAAATAGGGTGTGCCAACCAGAATTTTGAACACACTTGTTATGTTCGAGAATCTTGTTCGAACACTCTATTCTTTGACTTAAAATTGTGTGTTTGGACCAAAATCTCAAACATAACAAGTGTGTTCGGAAATATGGTCCAAACACCCCTATTCTTGGGTCCAGAATAGAAAATATTGATTCTATAATAGACCCAAGAATAAGGTGTTCAGACCAAAAATTATACTCCGAACACACTTGGTATGGTCGAAAAAATGGTCCGGACACCCTATTTTTGGTTCTAAAATAAAATATTTTTAATTTAAATTGAACACCCAAAACACAAATCGCAAAATCAAGAGGTTCAACTATACATAAACAACACATGCGAAACAGAAATCACAAATTCAGCAAGTTCGACATTCTAAATACAAATAAAACATCTGAAATACAAATCACAAATTCAACATTCTAAAAATAATCAAAACATCTGAAACACAAATAACAAATTGAACAAGTTAAACATTCTAGTATAAACTAAAACTCCGAAACATAAAGCATAAATTCTAACATCCCCGAGAACCTCATCTTTGACCCCCCAAGTCTACCCCTAGCATTGGATGTCTCAGGCACATCGTCATTGTCACCATTCCCTCCTCCTAATGCCATGTATGCATCTTCCACAGTCAGATAGTCTTCCGCGAAATCTTCTTCCTGACGCCTCCATCATCGTGCCACTGGTTCAAGTAGATCTCGTGCAAGTCTTATCTGCTCCCACACATTAGCTCCCATGTATTTGTTGTGCTCTTCTCATCCTTTAATACTTTATAAAATTAGAAGATAAGAATAAAATAGAAATAAATGAAGAAAATTAATCAAGTTGATTATCATACATATCTTGTAACATAACACATATATTTGAACAAAATCACTAGGTTCGAAAAGAATATAAGAACAAAGGCATGTTCGAAAGTATTAGTAGAATAGAAGCTATGTGTTCGAAAAATCCTTCTGAACAGAAGCAGTGTGTTCGAAAATAATATCCGAACAAAAGTAGTGTGTTCGACACAGGGACGGACGCAGAATTTTTAGGGAGGGGGGGCGAAGTAGGTAGGTTTAAGTAAAGAAGAAATGTACGGGGGGTTCAGAGGCGGTAGCCCCCGAGATTTTTTTTCTTTTTTAGGATTTACTAAATATTAACTTGAAAATAATAGAAAAAATATTTATTTGAATGATATAATATGAAAAAAACTATTTTTTTACCATATTTTTATATCTTACTTATTATACTCTTAGTTTTAAATTCTTGTAAAAGAAAATTACATTTACTATAAAATGAATATGGTTGAAGTAATGTGAAATAAAGAAACTTTAGGCCATAATAATAGCTTGATTGCAAAAGATTCAATTGAAAATTCATAAATTATCTTTACGTAAAACTCATCATGTATATATAACATTATAAAAGACATAGAAGTTAAAAGGTCATTTATCGGGGGTGGCAAAATATTAATTATTTCCCTTCTTCTTCTTCTTCTTCTTCTTATTCTTCTTCAAGATTTCATTTTTTTTCTTTCTGCTTTGCACCACATTTTTTTTTCTTCTGGATTGGATATACCATACTAAGAGCATCTCCAATGCATACTATGAATTGGGGGTGATGTGGCAAATAAATAGATGGTCATGAATTGAATAGACGGTACAATCCAAGAGTAACTCTCCAATGGGTCTTTCTATAATTTTATTAGTTCTAATTACGTGGCATTTATCTTATTTAGATTAAACTAGTGCTTAACCCGTGCGATGCACGGAGCAAATTGAAATGGATGGTGTAAATTTATTCTATGTAGGTGTAACATTATTAATTTATTAATGTAATATAATAACCTAAAATACTTAAGTCATAATTATTGGTCAACACGAGCAAATTTAAAATAAAGAGTGTGGATATACGCACCTCGTTATTTATTAGTTCACCCCACTAAAAATGTTATCACAAAAATATCAATATTATCCTTAAACCCTACACCCAAAAATACTTCATCTCCTTCAACTGTCCACCACCACTCCAGACGTCGTCCATCACCGTCGTCACTGCTATGGCCTCCGTCTATTGAAGAATATAAACAAAACATGCACACATAATTATGCTGCCGCTGCCGTGCCATTAAAGAAAGAAAAAGGAAAAAATGCCTTAAAAAAAATCGTTCGAACCAAACTTTCGAACACAAAATATATGTTCAAAGAATCGATTCGAACACAAAATACAACTGTGGAAAATTAAATAGTACATAAAACACATGTTTGAAAAAATTGACCTGAATGCCACCTTTAAGGTTAAAAAAGGGTTTTTCAGTTTTTTTTCCGAATAACGTCGTATTGTTCGGTCAAAAGTTCAAACATATGATATATGCTTGAGAAACCAGAGACGAACACCCATATTTTGCATCTGTTTCTTACCCTTTGTTGCCCATATCAATCACTTACCTTTCACCACCCATAACCGTTTTTTCTTCTTCTTGTTTGGCAGTGTGATGGACGATGATAACGACAGAGTTAGAGTGGTGGTGAAGGGTTGAAGAAGATGATGTGATTGGGTGTTTAGTGTGTGTGTGTGTGTGTGTGTGTG